>CAEGAG010214718.1:0-48430 GCA_903067065.1 Brachyrhaphis terrabensis
GTTAAGGCTCCCACTTTCTGTTCTTCAGATGTAATTTGTAATTTTGACTGTACAGGCACAATGTTTAACTTATCTTGTGTTGTCAAATATTGTTTCATTGTTTTATCATTTGAAGTTGGAGCTCTGATTTTGCCCTAAAGGAAATTCAAGTCTAAATGTTTCATTTAAATTTTTATCAAACTAAAATTTGCAATTTTTTTCTATGCTTTAGATTGAAAGTTAAATGTTTCATTTGTTTTATGTTGCATCATATTGTTCCTCACTTCCACTAAAAGTAGTATTTTGTATTGAAAAAGTAGTGTGCTGAGTTGTACAATGCATTATTTCCATAATTTCTTTCATACTTATTTTATTTCAGACTAATCAAAAGGCCACAATTCATGCTTTATTCAAAAACTCTTTAAATCAGTTATTAAGAAATTTATTTTACAAAATAGATGGTGATTTTCTTACTGTTTTTTCAGAATACGACTTACTTTGGACAGTTTACCCTCAACATTCTTGTAGAAAAGGTTTAGGTTTAAGGCACACATACGTTGTCGTTTCAAAACCTTCTTCTTTATTATGTGGCCCACTAAAGACTGTGTATGAGTCAATGTTTGAGTTGGTTCTTTTTTTTTCCCAAATAAATGTTGGTTGACATGATGGAACTTACATTTTCTAAGTGTTTTTTTTATGTTTCTATTTTGTATTGGAAATTTACAGTAGTAAGCTGTATGTGAATTCAACAGTAATGATACCATAGAAAAACTGTAATATACTGGCAACACAGCTGCCAGTAGTCTACTGTAAATCTGATAAAAACAGCAATGTGCTGTAATCAAAATATTTCTTTTGTGACAGTAATATACTGTAAAGTTGATTACAGTAAGGGTACTGTATAATTAATAGTAAAATGCTGGCAACCCTGCTGCCAGCATTTTACTGTAAAAATACAGGGCAATTTGTTACAGTGTATCCTTATTCAACCAGATAGTTGAATAAGGATAGAAGTTGCGTAAAGCGCGTTGCTTTACACAACTACAGTGTTGCTTTTAAAATGTTTTGTATCTGACATGAAATCAGTTCAGCCGACAGAAAAAAAAACAACAACAACAACAAAAAACTCCTTTATTGAGCACAGGGGAGAGCTCTGGAGGTTTCATCTCTCGGTAAGTGAGTTTCTGAGTCAAGGACAGGGAAGACTGCCTGTTTGTCTTCTGATGTTTATCGGTTTGAAAACATCCGATGCCATCGACTTGCCGGGCTGCTGATTGAGCATTGCTGGGCTTTGTAGAGGGCGAGATCAAAAACCCGTCTGCCGCCAATAAAAAAACTTTTAACATCGCCTGTGGGCTAGATGAAGGACTGTTTTCATGTGTCTCTCTTTGCGTAGTTAATGAACTACGTGGTTTCTGAGATAGGTTGGAAGGGCTTTAGCTGAGATGACAAAGCTGTTAAATATGTCTAGAAAATACTGTTTGCTTAAACGATGCAAATGTTAAAAAATATATGCAAACGCATGTTTTTTTTTTTTTTTGTATCCCTATAGGCAAAAATACTTCTTAAACATCTGATGCTCCCCGAAACCAATCCCATCCAGTTTGCTATGCCTTTAGGTTTGCAAGTGGAAATATCAGAATAATTACCTTGGAAGCCCTAAGACCCGTTTATAAACTAGGTGTGAAATGCTCACTTATCAGGAAGAGGAGTGTTGACTGTAAATGTTGTGTGACTGGAGTATTTTAGGAGTAAATTAAATTCCACCAGTGTCTAACTTGAAAATGCGATTGGCTAAAGGTGGTCTTCAAAAGTAAAATTATCTCTCATATATTCCTCCACAGCACACGCGTGTGCAATCTTGTTGGCATTCCTGTTACACAAATGTAATTGCGTGTGAACTCAATTTCACTCCTCTCTCACTCGCACAGAGGAATCTTCACACTGTGACACAGTTGAGTTTGTTGTGCCGGAGATGTTGTGAGTGTAAACAGGTGCAGCAGTCGGTGCACGAAGCAGAATCTGGAGAGCGGAGATAACGCTTTGGCAGAATGGGGCTGCCTTTATTCTGGCTGCTGTTTTCATAAGGATGAGGATGTTGTGTGTCAGCAAACTAACCTACTTTACATTTTACACCCAGTAAATTTGAAAACCTACATACTGGCATCTAATCTGTTACTGAAAACAATCGTCTCATTCGTAGAGTGAATGTTTCAGGTTGTTCATGAGTTTGATAGTTGACCCTTTAGAACTGAGGCCATTTGTTTCGATATCAAACATCTACTCCGGAACCCAATGTTTAGTGTTAAAACAGAGCAACTAAATATAGAGATGTCCCGGTACTCAGCTAAAAACAATAACGTTCACTCACCTTTCGCTTTATTAATAGAACCTTTATTAGTAGACCTCATTTTGCCTTGAAGATGTTCTTAATTCTTCATGGCATAGGAGTCAAACATTTGTCTGAGATTTTGGTCCATGTTGACCCTATGCAGGGAGAAATAATCAAATAAGTTCATTAAGACCAGCCCTATTTAGTGGCTTTAATGAAACACTAGTTTGTCTAGAAATTCAGAAGTAAATGAGTTCCTCAGAGGGTTTGGTTTGTTTGACACGGTGCTGTGTGAAAGTGAATCACACCAGATGAAAATGCTGCAATTTTGGTCCTCAAATGAACAAAATCTACCGGACTATCAGGTGTGAAGACGCCCTCTAATGGACACATTAGTGGGAGGGGGTCACTTTGTGTGTGCTTTGTGATGATTACATTTACCTTCTCTCAGCCATTCACATCACCTGGCTGTGGGATGAGGTGAGCTCTAGTGTGAAAGCTGCTGCTGACCACATGCACACAAACACTGCTTGTCTCTTCCTGTCTTCGATGTCGGACCAACAGAGTGAGTGCTGAGATGTGCATTGTGTAACACGTTGCTCGTCATCAGATGACTCTTGTTTTCAAACCACCATGGCTCAGCAAACAGAAATTTTGGAAGTTTAGTCGCAATGCGAAGGTTACAGATGTTTTGATTGAACGTTCACAAGTCATAGTGAGGCTATTCTAGGAAAGCAAACTCATTGTCAGGTTGGAAAAAGTTTGGTTTGTTTAGAGGTTTGTCACATTTTTTTTTTTTTCTTAAATGGATGCTTAAAGTGCTACTGGATGGTTTGGTGGCATAAAATCATAGACAGCAAAAGAACAAATGCTGGAAATTGAATTTAGTTAGAAACTTTAATACCATTTAAAACGACCTAAACTGGGGACCCAATAGGTGCTATATAGGATGCATGATTTATTATAATATATTTTCATAAAATAAGAATCTCCTCATTAGATTCTTGTCTTCAGGACTGAGTTTTTTTCTAGTCAGTAATAAAATACAGTGGATTATTACTGGTCTATTAAAGTTTGAAAAGAGCTTGGTGTTTTTGATAAGGTTACCTCTGGTCAGGATTACATTGTAGACTTACTTTGCATCCATTGCAATGCTTCTGGATTTCAACTTGGCTAATGCAAAGGAATAATATGTGACTCTGAAGCATCTTTGCATCAGTTTTTATAGCAAACATGTGAATATGACAGAACAAATGGCACATCACAGATTTTCATGGCACGGTGCATTCTGCATCCATAATATCCTAAAACTAATAGCAGTGTTGACTCAGAACTTTTTGTTTGCATCCATTGAAGGTTTTCTGCTCTGTATTCACTGCTCATACTTCACCTGCTGCTAGCATTCCCCTGAATCTTTCTTTCTTTCTGCACACACACGCTTAATGAAGTGGGTTTTCAGGGCTGCTACACGCTCACAAAAGCCAGCAGCTGGTGTTGGTCTGGCTGTCTGTGTAAGATTTGCATAAGTCTCCCAGGAGCCACTTGATGGTTAAGTGCAGAAAATGTAATTAAACGTGGAGTAGACGACATGACAGTCAGGCCTTTGAGGGCTTTGAGTGCTGTGAGGAAGGACTCGGCCTCACCTTGTTAAATATATTGTTCCTTAACCCCCCGGGATGGGTTCATGGGGTGTTTTATGTTCTTTCAGTGGCTGTGACACTCTTTGTTATACTAAGTTTTAGATGCTTGAGTAAATTTAATCTGTAGAGGCCTAAAGGAGGAATGGGACGATAAGAGCTAATATTGACATGTTCCTTCGCTGACCAGGTTGATGGTTCTAAGCATGCTGGGAAAATGCTGGATACTAATGAAGTTTCCTTTTAGTGCTTTTAGTGTTTTCCATTAAATTTATCAGTCTCATTAGCAGGAACACAAGCTTTCACTCACATGTGAGCCGTCTTAAATAATCCAATAAAATAAGAAAGTGAATGTTTCTACAATTTAGAATAAAAAAGTCAGAGGAACATTTTTGCCAGTTCTAATGATTCCTACCTTCTTGCCACATGATTGTTTATTTGAGAGGGATGACTGACCTTTACTGACCTGCAGTCACAAATTGAGTCTCTGCTGTGACTTTATGCACTTGGGTAAAATGAGGCTAAGCCTGAGCTTTTCTGCAATCAAAACTGCAGGCGCAGAAGATATGAAACAAGATGTGAATGTGTGGAAAAGCACCATGTGTCCACTGTTTAAGCATTGCAAAGGATCTGTGATGCTGTGGGCCCTTTTTCTCTCTCAAAAGTCCTGGGACACTTGTAAAAGTGCATGGGCATGATGAGATATTTGAAATAAAAATTTGGTCGACTTTTCATGGGATCTTAATCCAAAACATGGTCAAATGTACATAAAATAGTTAATGTCTCTCAAAATCAGTCCCATTTCAGTCGTCTGACCTGAATCAATAGAAAATGTTTGGGATGAGCTGAGATGATGAAAGCAGAGACACTGGTCTAAGAGGACTGGCCAAACATCTCCTCTCCATATGCTCCAACACTGTGAAATGTTATAGATGATTAATACTTGTCCTGTTGGCAAAGTACAATGTGACAATATGCTACTGCTATAAAAGAGAAGTTTATGTTGAGGCTGTTTACCCAGCTTTATGAAGGCGGCCACCAAATATGTGCAGAAATGTCTTCAGTCTGACACATCCTACAGGAGAGAACAGTAAAAGTGTCCAAATCTCAGGAGGAAACCCATTTACTTTGCATTTTCACACTTTGAATACCACTCATGTGAGGGTGACTCAGGGTGTTGTTGCACCAAAACCAGAAGGAAATATATCAAAACACAGACCAACTCATTTTCAGGCAGGAGACCTGAAGTTGGAACATGAAAAGGATTAAATGCCACATCTCCCACCTCATCAAGGCGACGCAGCCTCGGTTTCACTTTTGCTTTCAACATTTTTTTTTGTTGTTTCCTCTCATCACTGGATGATGGCATTCTCAGACTAGACTGTCGTGAGTTGCACCCCAAGAGCCCAAATTTCTCTCTTCCAGGAAGCGCTTCAGATGCTTCCCTCCCTGCAGTGCGTTGTCTCACTTTTGTGACGCTCAGTGGCAGTTAGATGCATCAGCTGCATCTGGAGCTGCACATCCCAGGTGGAAAACAAATATGCAGTGAGAGCACAGGCACATAACAAGTCTCTTCTGCATTGAGTGAAACATACATGACAATCAGATACTTAGCTGTGCCAGTTGGACATGATTCTAAGATAACCAATTCAGGTGGAGTTATTTGTTATTTACAATATTTTTCAAAGAGATTCATTACATTTCAGTCTCTTACATTCTGCGTTCAGTTAAAAATTCTCCACTTCCTGTCTTTTCAAGAATGTTAATCTTTCCTCTCCTTCTTTTCTTTCTTTCCTCACTTGTACTCGCAATCCAGCTTTTAGTTGAGTGTGGTAGATGTCCGCCTGTGCACTCATTTCTGTGACCACGTTGCGAACGTTTCCCTCCCGGCTGTCAGGTGTGGAATGGCTGCAGTTAGACACAATAACTAGTTGTTAAATTTTAATCGTAGACTTGTAGTGCACACAAACGCACTGACCACGGGTCTCCTTTTGTGATTTACAAAACACTTCCTTTTCAGACTTTTGTTTTATTCTAGAGCCTTTATAACATGCAAAAGATGCAAACATTTTCAGACCTCTTGAACCTGTTTACATAATCTAATGTTACAACCACAGTGCTTTAAGGATTTGATATGATAGACTAAAATGAAACAATGATAAAAGTGTGATTTGTATTTCCATTGTGGCTTTTTGGGGAAAAGGGAAGCATCCTAAAGTTACAAGTCAGTAGTTGAGCTTCACTGATCTAAATTATTCTTTTACCTCTGGCTGCATGTTTGGAGTCAAAATGCCGTCTGAATGTGAAACTCCAACCTAGTCTTAAGTCAGTTCTTGCTTCGAACGTGTAGCATTTAAATGTTTAGCTCCATCCATTTTCCTTCCAACTCTGAGCTTTTCTGTAACTGCTAGAAACCTGCTGCCATCATTTAAATTTTGCTGTGTTCACTATAATTAAAATGATCTAAATAAATATTCTTTAAATCTAACGATGCGCCAGCCATGTTTTTCTTGGACAATACCAATTTCTTCTAATGCTTAGAATGTGTAATGAAGTAGGCTGCAGATTGAAGAAGATGGTGGGAATAAATAACAAGATATCCCCTAATTTTATTCCTACAAATACAACCTTTATTCAACCCAGCATGGTCAAGAATACATGCTGTCCATTGATGTGTGCATAGACTGAAAATGCTGGAGGCTTTTTTAGCTCTGTTGCTTTTAAATAGAGAGGGGAAAAAATCCAATTTAATCGTTTTTGACCTGTCGATCACTAGTCAGAGATTAAGGCGAAAGTAGTCGGTTCTAATTTCTGGGTAACTTATCTATTTAAATTATCTGCTCTCTTCCTCAAAATTAAATATAAATTCAGTTTATGTGCACCTGAATCTCTTAGGCTTGTAAACGTAATGGACAGTGACACATTATCTCATGTAAGACTGATCAGAGGCTTCTGTCCAGGAAATTGTGCGTCGCGCTCATCTTCTCCTTCCTTAACTTGCAGAACGTGCAGCAGCATGAATGCACTGGTGCCCTCGGCCTCCTAATGAGCTTTTCATTCAGCGCTGTAGAGGACTGTGGACCTGCATTGACATTCACCTCCATCAACCAGAAAATGAGCATCGATGAGGCACGCCCAGCAGACACTGAGAAGGGCCAGGTGAGAGGAGAAAATAAAAGATTCGGTATAAAAAAAAAAGGGAATGCTATAAACACCATTAAGGAAATGAGACAGGAGTCTGTTGTTGCTGTAGAAACAGACCGTTGGCAGCGCTGAGGCAATGCTAGTGGAATGAGGGAGATAGTTGGCTCCTAAACACAGACATGCTGCAGCTTTGCTCCTGGCAGGGTCGTCAGAAGCTGCAGGATCGCTTTGGTTTTCCACTTTGCCACATCAGTGAGTATTCATGTAGTGTGCCCTCCGAGGACTGGTCCAATGTTTCAGAGCTCAGGACCTTTTTTTTTTTTTTTTTTTTTTTTTATAAATAAAAGCTTCTTAAAGAAAAAAAAAAAGTCTTCTCAGGTGAATCCTATTTGTAAGAGCAGGAACTGTGCGTACCTGCTGCCTGGTCTCTGTCATTTTGATTGATGTGTTTGTTGGAATCCGCAACACTTTCCAAACAGGCCAGAGATGGCTGCCAGGGCTGCCGTGTTATCCTTTGCTTCGGGTGTGACAGCTATCACCCTGCCCTTTGCATGCGTGCAGCATAAACAAACCTTCAAGGCTGTGGTCTTTGTCGAGCTTGTTAATAAATTACAATGGGACCGCAAGAAAGTCTCAGGATGGCAAGACAAGATGGGCTGAAACGAGCAGACAGGGTCTGCATAGGAAGCAGATTCTTTGGACTTTACTGCGCTGCTGCCAAAAACAATGTTTTTATCTAAGCATCACATGACTTCCTCTGCAAGTTATGAAGAAATAGACTTTCTCCTTTCATTTTAGATAATAAATGCTATTTAAAAAACAACTACCTACTTTCTGCACTTGTGTACTACATGTCTTTGTTACTATTTTTGCTGTGTTAAGGCCTCGCTTTCAGTTCCAATTTAGAAAATAGGTGGAACATATTTATTGGAACAGAGTAGCTCACTTTCAAGTGATTTTCACCTCAGGGGCCTGTAGCAGCAGTTATACTAATCTTTCCTAGGGACTTTATTGTGATGAATAATAAAGTTGTTGGACAACTGAATGGTAAGTGCACACTTAAAATGTTCTTTATGATTTTACTTTACAAAGCATTTTCTCATGTTTGACAACAGAGCCCTTTATCACGGACAAAGAACAGGGTTAGTTTATGAAGAAAGTGTCAGGTTTGCAATGGGGACTTGTTTTTGTGTTGGTTTATTGTTCTCTGTTTGATAGTACGAGTTAATACTGGGAAGATGGATGGTATTGTCATGCACTGTGCTGAACTGGTTCAGATCTTTTTTTCTTTGATTGGAACTAATTTGGGTCATTTGGAAATTACAAATCTGAATGAACTAAGTTTATTTATGATTTTTCTCGAGGCTCCACTTTTACTCATTACTTACATGCTCTTTCTTAGGACTCGGTTTGAAATTACTCCGCTTGCAAGAAACAAAGCATGACTATGAAGTTAGATCTAAATTTTAGCATCCAGTAAAGTCTAAATCTGCCCACTTACATTGCTGAAAAATTGTAATAGGAGTTTGAAAACGGGTGTGTTCCTTTTTATTTGTAGTAATTGTGTCTTTAGTGGTCACTGTCAAGAGATGATTTCTCTGTATTCCCAGGACCAGAACTAAAAAATGGGAAGGTGTGATTTAGTTTCTATGCTCCTCAAACATCGAACCAAATCCCTGAAAACCTGAGATGTACAGAAACTGCTTATTCAGTTTAATCAGAAAACTTTATTTTCCCATTAGCAAAAAAGATAAGTTCATACATTTTAACCTTTTTTTTAGCATGTCTAAGCATTTTAGACAAAAAAAAACTTTATTGCTATTATTCTTTTGATGTCCTTCTCATGTTAGTGTAATTTTCCTTGACCCCTGTTCCTGTATTTTAAATAATTTGAAGTGACCTCATTTGTTAACGGTACTCTACAGATAAACAAGCTTTCCACTATTTTTCACAATGTTCAAGAGAAGGAAAGCCAAAGGATTTAAAGTAGACATCGCTGTGCTGTCTAAGTCATGGTGGCACATCTTATATTACGTATCTGGATACCGATCTTTCTGATGCTCCTATATATCACCCACAATCCTCCAGATTCTGCCGCTGTCCTTCCTCACAGGCCAGGGAACTCCACTGGACTGACGGACCCTTCTCACTTGGATCCTGTCAAAAGATAATGCTGCTGCTAATATTTGGTAAATCTCATGTTATTTCCAGATAAGTTATTACGACTCCTGAATGTCCAAAACAAGCTTGTTTATCAGAGCGTACCAGATAGAATATCACTGCAGAGCAACTTAACACAAAATGGCAGAGATAGTGGAGTTTTTTTTCCCCTGTTTTTGAGCTTGAAGCAGAGCTGTCCTTGGTTGGCTTATCTGTAAAAGTCATTTCTGTTTACCATGTTATCCAGCTCTCCTACCGTATTATGGTTTTGGCTCAAGGCTGAGATAGAGGAGCAGACGGCTTCTGAGCCTGGAAGTTGTTGAGGGAGTGTTTGTTAAACTTATGTCACCTATGTAGTGAAACAGCAGTGGGCAAAAACAGAGTTTTAGCATTTTTGTCAATGTGGTTGGAGACCCATAGATGCCACAAATCTACTTCAGACCAGTAGCAGACACTCCAGGACCCCTAAGGATGTTGTTTGCTCATGCTGTAGCCAGTAAAATAAATCCCCACTCATTAGTTGATCTTAGACGAAGTGTTGGCTTCACTTTGCTGCCAAAGCACATTTTGACTCGTGCTCTAGCCAGAGATCGAACCCCTAGTCTTCAGATTAGAGACCACCTTTAAGCAAAAGACACCCACCAAGAATTCACTCAGAAAGTTTGTCCATCTGCTTCCTTTTAGAGACGTGACCTCAGTCATGTTCCATGTGGAAATGATTCCACTTTCCTAATATTTGTCCAACGCAGACTGATGGCTAACTAAATATTAACCAGGGGATGTGAGAGTGGAACAGTGATTGGAAGGAAGTTTGAGTAAATACAAGGGTGGTGAAAATGTGGAAGATATTTAGAATAGGATGGGAAATTGAGAAATTATGCTTTAGATAGCAGTGGAAATTGTATAAACCTGCTGGGATTCCAAACTCATTTCTTTTCAGAAAATTGACAGAAAAATTCAACCTCCTGTTCTGCACATCACTTCCATCTTTCCATCAGCCTCCTCCTAACCCGAGGTGAGATTGATAATTACAGTTTGATCAACTCTGCAGGTTCATTTGAGTTGCAGTCCTTAGTCCTCTTAATGTGAGCTGTAGCAATATGGAAGTACGCCTATTTGGAGTGTGGTATAGTTGCTGTTTTGGTTGAACCAACCCACTGAGTGAGGAGGAGGAAGAGAGAAAGTTAATCAACTGCTTGCCATGTAAACAAAGCACAACCACAGCACTCAGATTCTTGACACAATTGTTTATTTCATCATTGCTGGGCCTTGGGGTGTCATAAAGATGAGATCCATAGAGATTCGGATTGTCCAGCTGCACCCCCTCACAGCTGCTATAAAGTAATGAGCAACAACCCTGAAAACTTCATGAATTTTAGGAGGGGGAATGATGATTTTTGAGAGATGAAGTCAGTTCAAAGGGAGTGAATGCATAGAGACTGCTGTCGCAAGTTGTAGAGTAGTTGGCCACTAGTAAGTCTGCAGTTACATTCATATCAGTCATGCTTTTTTATAACTTATAACTTATTGAGTCATTTGGAACAAAGCATCTGATTAATTCTTGGGAATAATTCTTGCTCCCAACACACAATCAATTGAAGATGCAAATACATTTTATAATAAGTTGAACAATCAGCATGGCATAGGAAAGCATGAAAGCACAGGGGAAGAAAGCCGACGTCATCCTCAGGAAACGTTTTCCCCTGTAAACATCCACAGCAAAGCGAGATGTGTGCTGACTGAAGACTTTTTGAATCAGAATTGGATTTCTCTTTATAAATAAAGGATAATGCTTGTCGTCAGCGATGGGTTGATTGAAGGTCATAGCATTTTTCTGAAACCCAGTTGACCCAATGTCGGAACAAAAAACGTGTCCAGAAACATGAGATTTAAAAAAAAAAAAATACCCTTAACGTCATTACAGGTATGTTATTCACAGCTCTGTTTTTGATCATTCATCCTGCCATCAAATGTAGTGTGAATTTTAAGTTTGAATCTACTTCCTCTAAGGGGACACTATGTCTACTCGGGGTAGAAAAAACTGAAAAGAACAACAAAATAAAAAACAATGCTAAAGCGATTTCTCACCAGAATGTTAATACTGTTTTGTATCCTTGTTGTCCCTGAGACATAAATTATCCAGAGTAGGTTGCTCTGTATTCTGTCTGTGCGTATGTCTTGTTACCTTTACTACTTTGATATTTCACTGTATCATTTAAATTCTCTTTATTTATGATGCTTGTATTTGTGTGTAAAATGATCAATTATTAGCTTAAATGAAGTTTAAATTCTGATTCCCTAAAACAAAAACAAGAGGGAAAACAGTCATGGACCCAAAACACAAGCATTTGTTTCTCTCTTTCTTTTGAAAGTAAATTCAATCAGATAGATTTTTTTTCACCACTAGTTATTCTGAAAGCCTATTCTTAAACTGAATTTGTACCTTTGAACAAGAACTTTGGGAGTATCTGATCTGAATCGACCTGTGCAGTAATTGCGCAGTGTTCATTTTGAGGTTGGGGTTTGTTCATGACCGTGTCAGCAGGGGGCAGTTGAAAGCAGCTTTTTGTCTTTCTGTCTCTGCAGGACAGGTCAACTTGACATTAATGTGCAAGCCAATGTGATTTGTGATAGGTGCAAATAGGATATAGTAGAAAATCTTTTTTTCCCCCTTTTTTAAAAAAAAAAAAGCTTTCAACGCCGAGACATAGACGAAATATCATTTCATCGTAATGATGGTTTTACAATGAATTGATATTTGTTTAACTTATTAAACAACCTTCAAGTGCAAATTTCTGTATTTATCTGGAAGGTACTGGAGCTTAACCTAGTTCTTTTGGAGCAGTATAGGTGGAGCGATTCATTTAGCAAGCTTCATTCTTCATTGTACAGAATGGAAGAGGAAGAGGGTGTGTAAATCAAAGTTACTTGTTGTGAGAAGTGGATTGAGCTGGTGTGCAGAACTTTAAACCGTCTTAATTCACCTGACGAGATGGAGTGAAACTAAAATTTGTGAGAAGTCTCTTGTTAAACCCTTCTGCAGACAGATTCCCAATGTCAAAGGATGGTGTGGTAGGAGTTAAAGGGACTATATATCCTTTCTCTTCGTATCATTAGCTATTAAATGAGGAAGTGTGCACAGATTTCTGTCAAGCTGGATCAAAAGTAGTGCAGCACTTCACTATCGTTGCTCCATAATTCCATCCGTTGGCCACAGTTGAAGGCAGAAATTCGAGGTTTACATGAAGGGGGGAGGAAGAGTTTCAACCCCAGGTGCCTTCGTGTGCCAGGAGCCCCCCTGTGGAGAGGTGGTCTGCTGCAGGGAAGCTGCTTACGCCTCATACATCCTGTTTAGATCTGAAAAAAAAAACGGAGTAGAAGAGCTGCTGCCCTGGTGGAAGAGGAAGCTAGTGGCTTCAGAGGATTCGCACATTATAAACTCCCAAATTAGTATATGTACAGAGCAGGTCTTCTAAACCTGGTTGGGGTCAGTGATGAGACGCCATCTGTTTTAGCAGCAGGTGAGGACTGCTGATGCCATAGTGAGTGGACTGCGGCCTGGAAGGGAACGAGGTGGATGCAGGAGGGCGGGGAGAGGGTGTAGTTGTTTCTGGTTTCACTCTCCATATCGAGGTCAGTCTTGCAGAGCTCAGAGCAGGTGATGGATTTAATGGCATTGGATAGAGCTGCTCTTCACTCCTCAAAGGGTTGAGACAGGCAACAAAAACCAGAGTTGGCCTTTGTAACACTCTTCAAGTCTGAAATTTAAAAAATAAATGATTCTATAACCAGTTGTCCCTCTTCAGGCTCCTGTCTCTAGGAACGACGAAATGGGCCTTTCCCTGCAGCCTGTTCAGTAAAAAATAGGAAAAAAAAATAAAAACAGTGATAATTGCAAAAGTTTTCATTATGCATGGAATATTTTAACACTTTGTCACATTATAACCATAAACTTCAATGTGTTTGAAATGGGATTTTATATGATAGAGCAGTGTTTCTCACTCCTGGTCCTCAGAGACGGATCTCGGCACATTATTCAGGTTTTTTCCGAATAAAATCTGAATAATGTGGCATGAATCTTTTTAACTTTTTCTCCAATACACTCAAATATTATTCTTTGCACTGAGCTGCCACCAGAAGTCACTTAGTAGGTGTGTATAATTTAGGCCTTGTCTAGTAACTCAGAAATGTGGCAAAAAACATTTTGTATTAGATTTGCACCTCCTGTCCACATATAGATAGGAAATTTCTGTTTCGGAGAAACAACTTTTTAAAAACTCTTTCTGCTATTTTTAGACTGAATATCTACAGATAAATAAAAACAATGTGATTATTAATTGCACAACAAATGTCTTCTCCCAGCACTTTAGAGGACTAACTCCTCCAATCATATGTAGACATTTAAGTAAAGCATATATTGGGCCATGTTTAGTTTCTTTTTCCCTGCATCTTTGTTACATTGTTCCAATACTGCTTCCATTAAACTCAAAATGTAAAGAAGGGCATAACCCAGAGGAAAGTTTAAATGATGTTACACACGACCATAGCTCTAATGAAAGGGTTCAGGTCAAATCACTTTTCATGTGATTGACGGGCCCAGTCAACGTTTAAACCCAAATCCAATTGAGAATCTGCTGTAAAACGTAATTTTCTTTTCAAAAACTCTCCATCCAGTCTGCGTGAGCCTGCACTATTCTGCAAAAAGCAGTGAGTGAGAGTTTCAGTCACTCAGTCTGAAGTGGTAGAAACATACTCTGTAATCCATGCAACACCTTTAAGGTTTTTATTTGTAAAACAAAAATGTGAAAATCGTGTCCTTCCACTTCAGTTACGTTGACATATCACATCAAATCAAATGAATTTACAAGCCGGTTTGCACTTTTAACATAAAATGTTACATTAGTTCAAGGCGTATGAATGTTGTGCTGAGAAATTGTTCATTAGTGGCCACTTTGTTTAATCTTTCCAGGGTTGCAGGGTTGCTCACTCACTTTTTCCCTTTCTAACCTGTTCACAGTAATTGTTTGATCCTGGAGACGCGAGGTCAGCCGGGTCGAGACTGTGAAGCATGATAAGCTCTGCCGTAGAGTCTCTGTGCTGTCGTCTGCATCCCGATAGCCTCTAATAACTCACCTCAGATGCACTCATTCGCTTGCATATTGTGCAGAATTAATTAAGTTTGCTGCCCTGCGTTGTAATGTGAGAAGGAATTAAAATTAAATTTGTGCTATATGATGATTATGTACTGAAACTTATCTCATCTTAAATGTGTCACTTGCCTTAGGTGTTTCATGTTGAATACTGATACAGCAATAAATGCCGCAGGGGCTTTTAGTCTCTTTTTTATTTATTTATTTTTTTAAAGCCTTTATTAAACACAGATGCTGCCAAACAAAACTCAGCTGTATATATCTGCTGGAAAAAATATTTGCATTTCCGAATCCCTTTGATTTGAAATTTCAACACATTTTCATCCGACATGTGGTTATGAATGAATGCACAAATCAAGCTGGGGAGTCATATTGATTCAGTAGAGCGAGAGGTGTGTGTTAGTGCTGATGTATTTTGTCCATTCACAGCAGCCAAGTAAACTGTGAGTCATTTGCTGCAGAGAGGCACTAGGTAGATTTAGGATCCAAAAGTGTTGAATTACCAGAAATAATTACTGGTAGACCTCAGATAGTTTTAGCAATCATCAGTATGACTCAGAGTGACTGCAGAGGCATAACGTGAGGTGAAGAAGAACCTAACAGGCAGAAATTTATGATAAAATCATGTTAGTCGCATACAATAGTGATTGAGAAAGTTACTGCTGCCCTAAGAGAGAACAGCTTGAGTTCAGATGACTATTTGCTTGATGGAAAAAAATAATCAAGTGCAGCAGAGCAGAGGTGTTGTCATGATGTGGGTCTGTCTCTGAAGCATTAATTACCATTATATAAATGGACTCTCACCATTTATTTTTTCATTGAGATATTTTGCAGGGTGGCTGAATATGAAACGAGTGCAATAATTGTGATCATAAGGAGCTCTGTTGCACCATTACAGCTTGCAGTCAGATCAAATAATCTTAGAAAATACACACATGTTCATATTTTAATGTTTTGCTTGTTTTTAATGGCTGCATCGTTTTTCACACTTAGTCTGCGATGTAGAGCAGCTGCTACAACACCGCAACCTTGTTTGTTATCATATTCCTATAAAGAACAATGTGTTCTGCTCTGTCCCACACAGTAGGCTCTTGATTAGTGAGCTAGACCTTTGTGTGCTTGGTCATAAAAATCTGCTGTTAGGAAGCCAGTGACAGACGTCACCAGTGACGTGTGAATTTTACATTAGAAACAAATTGTGCATTTTTATTTTGGCAGACTGACATCAGACGGTTAAAAATAACGATAAATATAAAAATAGCAAAAACAGCTAATAAATATCTAAGAATTAACACAAAAATTACTTATGTAGGAAAGTTTTATTTTATTCATTTTATTGATGAGGTTTTTTTTATTTACTGCTATTTTATTAATTTTTTTTATTGATTTCATATCATAAATTTTTTTTAAACAAATGAAACCATTATAATATCAAATTTATTCATTAATGAGGAACAAGCTAAATAAGTTTTAAAACTTTAAATTTATTGTAATGTATTTAGATCTTGAGTAATATTACCTTTCATTTGCCCTGTTATTGAATCACAGTAACTTTTCTTTTTTTTCTCAATTTAGTTTTATTAATAATTTTGTGATTTCTGCTATAATTCATCTTTGTGTCATACATATGGACCTCTCTATTCATTTTTAACAATTCTCTTTCTATATATATATACGTGTGTATAAAAGTAAGCAAAATTTTTTCTTTCTTCAGTGCCTTGCAAAAGTATTCACACCCTTGAACATTTGCGCATTCTTTTCACGTTACAACCACAAACAGTGCCATATTTTATTTAAGGTTTTATGTGGTTGACCGATACAAAATACCATATATGCTTTCAGAATTGGCTACAAACAAACTCTGAAAAGCATTTGTGTTATTCCCCTTTTTTTGTAACACAATTTTTGTTTTCTTATTAAATCTCTTTGAGTTAATGCTGATGTTGAGCCACCAAGTCTCTACCAGCTTTATATACCTAGAAACTGACATTTTTGTCAATTTCTATTTTCAAAATTGATCACGTTCAGTCATATTGGATGAAGTTAGCATCTATTTCCACAGATGCATTTTTGGGTTTATGTCTGGGCTTTGACTGGTCCCTTCTTAATGCATGAATACTGCATTAATATTTCATTGTAGCTCTAGCTATTTAGTGTTAGGTGCCTCTAAAATATTTTTTCCCAGTATTTCCATGCATTTAGGATTTTCCCATCAACTCTTAAAGAAAAACATGACATCAAGCTACTGCTACTTCTACTTTTCACTATAAGATGAGAAAAACTATCAGAGTGCTGGACAGTGTTCATTTCTCACAAACGTAACATTTTAATGGTCAAAAAGTGTGGTTTTGACTTATGTTTTTTTTTATTTTTCAACAATATGTTCACTTCCATTGTTCCATAAAGGCCACATTTGCTTTGCTGCTTTCATGACTCATAGTTGTTCTATAGAAAGACTCTTTTTGCTGAGCTGATAAGTGGAATCCACCTCATCATAAAACCTCCTGTTACATAATTTGATTTAGATACAATATGTTGAACCAGCGGCATATAAATACTTCTTCAAGACACTGTGCACTTTTAGTTTCTGTTTGCCTGTGTGTCATGAGGAAACTATTCTGTAAGTCACAAGCTTACTTTGTAAATTCAGAACAAAACTCGAGAGCATTCTGCACCCTGCCTGACCCTGACCTCACAGCCTGAACAGAAATAGCCCAAAAAGGGGACAAAGTTTGTTCCCCTCCACCTCTGTCTGACCACCCTGCTGATGGTCACATGTGCGTTCTCAGCAGGGCCCCCTTTCAGCTGTCCCCATCGGCTTTCACAGTTCCGAGATAGATGTTCTGCATCGGGCGCCAGAATTGAAAAGGACGAGGAATTGGCGAGCAGTGAGCAGTGGGTTGTAGCTGGAAATCAATAAAGCTACTATGCAGCCAGCAAGCTGTTATTTCAGGATGATGAATCGATGCTTTTGTGCTGAGGCCATGCTGTTACAGTGATGGCCTACTTAATGTTTTTGCCTCTTCATTTTAGACTCTGGATTATGTCCTGTGAATAGCAGAGGCTCAGAATAGAGGAAAAGCAGAGCTCCAAATCATATCACTGGACATGATTCATGCAACAAATTATTCTTTGTTGATTTTTTTTTTCTTTATTCGCTTCTTATTTTCACTCGTCTTTCTTTTGTCACATTGGAGGTAGATTTGACTGATGCAGCAGGAGTACAAGCTACAGAGCTGTAGTTATCATTATGCTTGACTATATTTGAATATGAACTGAAAAGGCTATTACAGCTCAATTTCATGCCCAGTAGGATACCAGACACATTCCTCTCTTTATAGAAATCAGTCTGTCAGACGCTCCTTTGCCCCTCCTCATTTTATCCTAAAATTCTGTCTTTAACCCTCTATCCATCTCTAAAACATTTCACCTTCTCTTCTGCTCGCTCTGGTTTTGCAAGGACATTTTAGACTGTCAAATGTGATTGGGTTGGGTGGAGTTATTATTATATCATCTAGCAACTGCCTCGTAATCAGTGATATATCAAGATTTTTATGTTTATCCCTTTAACCTTTTACACTTTGAAGTTTGTGGTTGTAACATGTCAGTGTATTTTATGGGGTCTTTATGTGACAGACCAACACAAAGTAGTGTGACATGAGTCCAAAATTATACATAGTTCACATTTTAAAGAAAAAAACATGCATTTCAGTTCAACCCTGTTTACTGTAGCATTCATAAATAAAATTAGAGACATGGTACCAAATAAGAAAATCGAGCCAATTTAATCTCCGGTATAAATTGAGCTGTTTTTTTTAAGTGGTCAGTGGCTTTTTAGAAAATACTGGTGAACAAACAGCTTCAGGAAGACCACAGCAGACAGGTCAGGTAGAAAGCTGGAAAGAAGATAAACTGTTTAAAGCTTTGAACGTCTCACTGAGCTCTGTGCAACTCTTTGGCTTGCATGCTAATTATTATTTGTGCTGAAAAGGGAACAACTAAGACTTCAAATCAACCTGAATACACCTGCAGAGCAATCCTGAAGGAAGAAAGCTTTTGGATGATGCAACAGACTTGAGCCTTAACTTTTTCTTAAGGCTATATTATTTTTTTTTATCATCTATTCATTAAAGTCTTTTAAACCTTTTCTTTGTCTGTAGGTTTCATCGGCTGTCATTCAAGGACAATTGTTGAATTTTTATAGTGGAGGCTTGTTAGAGGTCCATGCATGGCTACAGATGAGTTGCTCATTTATTTAGGAGGTTCTGCTTACAGCACCACAATGACATCAACAAATACAACCAGTGTCGCATTAGGATGACTTGAAGCCGGCGCACACTGTGCGATTTCCAAAACAGGACCTAAACATGTCTCATTGCGTGGGGTCAGTACAATGGTAATTCTTGTCATGTTACACAATGAACGATGCCTGACTGCACATCCGACACATCAGATATTAATCAAACAATAAATGTACGAGTAGGACTACGGGTTGTAATGTTCTCATTATTAGAGTTAAAAAGAGGGAAAGGAGGATGCTGTGGAAGCGATCCTGGCTGGTCCTCACTATTTTCCCATAAAATAGGGTAGCTTGATATTTGTCTTAGGTCGTCACTGGTCATGATTTGTAGTTGGTGCAGCTATCACCATGAGCAACCCCCAACCATCCATTCAAACTCACAATCAGATTTTCGTTCAAGCCAAAAAAAACTGACTAAAATCAACAGTAGTTGGTCTATATGAACTCGGCTTGAATTAAACCGTGTTCATGTGTTGGAAAGGCCTGTCAAAGTTCAGAGCAAGGCAAGCCTTTAAAACGGATGTTCACAAAAGCACTACAGTGAACCTGACAGGGCTTGCGCTGTTATGTAAAGAAACAATTGTCAAATTTTCAGTCAAGCTAGTAGATGCATAAATTTAAAGGTGGCTTTCCAAGGTATACTGTAAACTGAGGGACTTGCGTAATTTTTACAACAGTTCAGTTACGTGCTTCTTTCCAATGGCCTGACAGAAAGTGAGTCATACCAGTGGAAGCGTGTGGTTGTAACATGACAGCATGTGAACAGATGAAGGGTTGTAGATACTTGCATATAGCTCTGTAACTCCTGGTAGTTGCTCTTTTGTTCCTCAGAATGTCAAATGTTGATTGACCATGTCAATGTGGAAATCTTAAACTTGTACTTAATCTACAAGAGCTATTCAAGAGCAGGGAACCAACAAGGAGCTCCTCCAGCCTTTCAGTGAACTGCATATCACGCCACATGTGAATATAGATCCAGTGTGTTGTGTTTATTGACTTTGATGCTACAACAACAAAGGCTTTTCTCTATAATCCCACTCTCCCATTATCTTCATGTGAAAAGGCCCTTCTGACTGTTCTGCTGCTCTGAGAGAACATTTTTATTTTTTCAAATGAAATAGTCGTTAGCAAGCTGAGTCACCAGCTGGCAATCTTCTCTTTTGTGCTTTACTTTTGTCTGAAAAAGCCTGTTGACTGTTTTTAAGCTGGAGACACTGGTGTTGACATTTCTGCTGTAAATTTGAAGCATACCCCTCATCTTCAGAAACTGGTGTTTTTAAATGAAGTTGGCTGCAGCAGCCTTTTGGCTACGAGATATCATCAGCCCTCCCATTTGCTTGGTGTTGCCTCATAATTCATCCGAGTTATTGCCTGAATTTAATTTCACAGCACTCATCCACCAACTGCAGCCTGTAGTTTATTCAGTATTAAGCAGGAGAAAATGTCTGATTAGATATCGGGTTCTGTGGATGTTTTGCTTCGAGCAAATGCAAGCACAAGTGCATCTGTTGACTACTGGGCTTGTTTGTTGAGTGGAATATTGGTTAAATGAAAAATAAAGTTAGTTTGGGGCGCCTTGTGGCGGTAAAGTCAACTCCACAACTAGAAAGACTATAGTCCTCCATGCTTCAGTCCTGAACTCTATTTCTGACCTTGAGACCTTTGCTGCATCTCTTCCCACTTTCTCTCTCTGCCCATGTCCAATCATGTACTGTAAATAAAGTCACAAGCATAAAAAGAAAAAGGAAAGAATCTAGTGTGCTAAAACTGTTATATGCAGAGCCTTGTAAAAGTATTAAAGTGGCAGTATTATGTATTTCCTAGCACATAGTGCCATTTTATGGCTAGGTAGGTAACATGGTTTCTTGTCAGGTAAGCATGTTACCTTCAGTTGTTATAAAAAATGCTGATGAACTCAGCAGATTTGCAGTTTCACCACTTGTTTGCTAATTGCTGCTGCCGCTAGTCTGGAGGAGCTTCGTGGAAATAGGCGCACTTTGTGAAAGCACGCGCTTAGACACCGCTGTAATGGTTGCAACGGGAGATTCTGGGATTTCTCAAACATGCGTGACAGATTCAAAGCAAACTCCAGGTGTGTTTTTGATGAGGTAATAACATTGTAACATGACATAGTGCTCAAAAAAGTACATTTGACATAATAGCCACCCTTTAAATTAAGTCCTGGACGGACTCCAAAACATCAGAGAAATTAATCTTTATTTGAAGATTCAAGATTCAAACTTCTTTCTAGGGAAGACATTTCATAATAATGTGCAGAACTTCCAGTAAGTTTCGTAAATCACTTCCACTGTCACACACCCACTTTATAGTTCCCTGAATCCACGCAAAAACATGAAAGTTCTGTCACACCAGCATATTTGCTGGAAGTGTGTTTTTGGTGACAAAAGTTGTTGAACGAGCTCGATGAAAGTAAAGTGTTGCTCATCTCATTATCCAATTGAAAGGATCCACGATGTCTTTGGCATTAAGAAAGAGAAAATGAGTTATCTTCCAGCTCATTTCATACCGACCTCACTTCAAACTGTCTGTATCTGTTTTGACAATTCATGATTTAAAGTAATTTTTCACAATATACTAAAAGTCTCCTGTGAAGAAATTAGATCATGTGACTCAAATAAGAATGTCTAGCATAAGGAGGTCATGTCGAGTTATTTTAGTGAGATCAGGGTCATAATCTGCAATGTTCAGGTAGTGCTGTACCTTTTAAACCTCAGAGAGATGTTGAATGTTAAAGTTTTAACTTAAAATTATACATTATGCATCAGGTGCATCTGGTTTGCATTCAAAGTCTTTGTGGAGGCGCATTGAGAGTCGTAGCCATTTGGAGCATCTAGCGGGGCACAATTTGAATTGTTTGGAGCATTTGACGCATCCAGCGCGTTTGGTGTGAACGCACCATATATGATTGTATTTCAGTATTTACAGCTCAGGTTACTGGCTATAATCATCATATCAGTCAATATCAATAATTATTCATTTGTTTTTTAAAATATCTGAAATTTTATTTTTTTAACCCCTCCAGGTGGTCTTTTGAGGGCTCTAGTGTCCCTTATATGAAAGTAGGCTGACAGGAAAGGGTGAAGGAGAGGGGGGAAGACATGCAGCAAGTATCATTGGGTCTGGGAGTCGAACCCACGACGGCCGCGTCGAGGACTCAAGGCCTCCAAACGTGGGTCACGCTAACCCCTACGCCACCACAGCATGCCCTTGTTTTTTATTTTTAAGCAGTTACCAGCATGGTGGTAAAACTTAAACTGCTGCTGAGCAAGTTCAACTGGTTGTTGCTAGGTAATCAAAGAATAAATGAGTTGGTTGGTGCCACCAACATAGCTTAGCTGGCCATGAAAAATTTAGAGGTTAAATCTGCCTACATTCCCCAGAATGCTGTGTGGTTCTGGATCAGAGTTCAAAATTATTGAATATTCTATCAGATGTACTATCTATTACTATTGATCACCAATGTAAATGATTTGATTTGGGTCAAAAATGTAAGTAGGAAAAAACAAATCGGCAGTGTATGAATACAAACTAGGGCACAGTTATGTATGTGCAACACCTGTTTAAGGCTTTTCTTTCCTTTTTTGTCCTTGGTTACAGAAATGTCATACTAAACTATAAATCTTAAGCCACAGGTTTTCAAAGTTGAGTTTCAGGGGTCACATAAGGTTATCTGGCATTTGTGTATGTATGTATGTGTGTGTACAGAATATAACCCAAACAGGAAATAATTACGTGATTTAATGTGTTCAGCGTGTTTATTCTTTGTTTAATCACCTAAAATGTATCTGTTTTTTGTTTCTGTTCAGGGGAAATCTTTCTCTTTCTTTCTTGTAAACATGTTCTTTATTGGCTTCACCATTGTGAAACAATCTGGTGACTCACGACGATATAAAAAAGATGACTTGGTGTGTTTATTGATGGACTTTGGCTTTAATGGCCTGCTGTGTCAGCATTAGACTGTCTTAGCTACGTCCTTGGGCACAGCTGTGAGGAAGATGTGTGTAATGAATTGCCACCTCTTGTCAGCCCCGCTCCACCTTGCAGGCTGTAGATTGGTGGAGGTGGTAGCAACGGCATCTGATTGGCGGGGATCCTTAGCAGCTTTTCACATCTTTAGGCGGCTGACTCCTTTGTCTTAAATCAGCGGGAAGGGATTGATGGGGCGGCAGGCTGTGTTAATATGTGTGGTGGTACGCGACGAGCTTAATCGGGGTTATCAAGAGCCTCTTAAGGTCCAGCGCAGTGCTCAGTAGACGGTCTATTTAAAACCACCTCCTCCCTCTCTTGAATGATTCAACAGCAGTATGCCCCTCCCCCAGTTCCCATCAAGATCAGCTGGAGGAAGTGGAGGCTCGGCCAATGAGATTACAGTAGCAAACCAACACGGGTTGCGCTTGCGTGCGTGTTGGGGTGTGTGTGTGTGTGTGTGTGTGTGTCTGCAGCTGAAGGGGGGACAAGCCTGGACAGGCAGCAGCAGCAGATCAGTATTTATGTGTTTGAAAAGAAAAAAAATGTAGGGCAGCAGCTTGTTCTGCGTCCGTCTGCCGCGTCTCTTCCTATCTTTGCCTCCGCCTTTGTTTCTGCTCAGTGACGACTGACGCCACAGCTTTACTTCCGTATTTGTAAAGGCTTGGCTTTCTCTGGAATTCATTCCTTTTCGATCTGGATTCACCTCGAGGATTTACAGAAGGGGCATGTAAACCCCCCTGATCTGCATTCGGGGGTGTGAGTGCGTGTGTGACTGTGTGTGTGAGAGAGGGTGAGGTGACTAGAAGAGCCAGCAATGAATTCCTGTTGGAAAATGAAGATTCAGGTATGTATTTTTTTTTTTAATGCAGTTCCTTTTGCTGTGTCAGTGATCCTGATCGTACTGTTGTTTGTTTGTCCCCACCCTCCTTATATTAAAAGACGAGATGTAGAAAATAGGCGAAGGTTTATTGTGATATCCCTTCATTGGTTGTTATGGTGAGGCCTTCAGTCTCTGTGGATATAATGCTTCTGAGATGCATTATTATTCTTATTCCATGTTGGTCTATGACAGAAAGGAGCTAATTAAGAGCGGAAAGGTGAGGAAAGATGGTGCATCTGTTCCTTTGTGGCAATGTAGGTGCATAATTTTTCCACCTCATCTTTTTGACTTCATCATTTTTCTTCATGTACATTTTTAATGCATGTTGTTTTGTACAGTCCAGAGAAGCATCTGCCACCTTTTCCGTGTGAAAGGTTGACCCACTTTCTGCTTTGCTGCTGCCCTTTGTTCCAAATGAGTGGGGGTTTGCAGATTATTGCCCGAAGTCCAGCATAAAACATGAGAAACCCACAAAAACCTAATTGCCCCCAGTAGGAGAGTGGTCTGTTCCTTCCTCATCCGCCCTGGCATTGAACTGTGCTCGCATGAGAATGCATAGGGAAGCTGGAGCTCTAGCTGCAAACAGAAGCTCCAGACAAAACCAGCGACCTCTGTTGTAGAGCAGCCAGACATGTAAAAATACTGTGCGGCTCTTAGCATGTCGTATCATCTACTGATGAACCAAATCGCAGAGCTTTGTGTCAAATCTGCAGCTGTTTGGAGGGAGGGGGGGATTAGGAAAGTCACATGTCAGGGGAAGAGATTAAAGCTGTTGGACAGAAGCAGCCGAGGAAGAGGAGATGACACAGGGCAGGAGATCACGGTGGAGTTTCGATGACTTTCAACTTTTCCATTTTGTTGTCCTGAAACTACAAACGTCAATGTATTTTAAAAACCCAGACAAAGTAGTGCATGGTAACAAGAGAAAAGTGTGGTAATTATTGCCACAGATTTTTAGTTAGATTTAGGTGTGATCTCTGATTGGGACATTATTATCTATTAATAATAAACGTTTAGTGTCTGCTGGAAGACACTAAATGTACAAAGGTGTTCCAACCGGTTGTATTTAGGGATTGTCTTGTTTACCTCCTCCATCTTCCTGTCAGTGTTGACCAGTTTCCGTGTTTGTACAACATTCCCACAGCATCCTGCACCCACCCTTATGTTTCACAATAGTGCTGTTAAAGCTGCTGAGCAGTCTGAGTATTCTCTTTCATGTTAGCCAGAAAGTTTCATTTTGCTCACATTTGACCAGTCTGTTGTCTACAAAAGTTTGCTGTGTCCCCTACATGGCCCCTACATCCTTCCAGAATTGCCTTTCATTAAGGTCAGATGTGTGGGGTGTCTGAATAATTTCTTGTGAGATTCTCTCACCTAAGCAGCTTCTCCAGAGTCAATCGGCCTTGTTTTTTTGCTTTTCTTCTGTTTGTGATCTTCTTGCCTATTCCTTAGGTTTGGATGCACAACCACATCGTCTTTGTGTTGTTGTTTTTTTTCCATACTCGGTGCACTATGAGATCGTAAACGTCCAGCCAGTCACATAAAATCTTACTCAAATTTATGTAGTTTTAAGGCCGTAACGTAACTAAATGTAAAAATGTCACAAGGCATGAATTATTTTGCAAGACACTGACTGAGTTTTGGTTTTGGTTGTTGTTCAGCTGATTGTTTCTAACTAACCTCAAAGGCCAGCATGTTTCCTAATTGTTATTTTCCTATACCATACATACATACTTGTTTTCAGGACTTAATTGACCTAAAACTGAAGCATTCGGTGCAAAAGTTGGGAAAGATGATGTGCCCAAATTAATCAATAATTGCCTGCTTGGAAGTGAGTCCTTATTGACTTGACCTCCTGGTTTCTATTTTTATGTCTATGCTTTGTTGAGCGTCTGAAGGAATAATTTTATTAGTGGGTAGAATAGCATTAATAACAATGATGCAGCTATTAGTCGGTACTGTGCTGGGCTAATTATCTGTAGCCTGACTTTCTCCTACAAGTCATAAATAACATGAGAGATTGAAACTGACTGCAGTGCTAATGAGGAAATGCAACTTTTCTGCAGATTTTGAAAACTCTTTCCACAGATCTCTGTGTATTTATTCCTTTTTGTGGAGCAGATCTGCCCTCTTCCCCTGTATCTCTTGTATCTCACTTCTCCTTTTATGTACCGTAAACCCCCTGAAAACTCACTCCTGATCTGTTACTGTGGCTCTTGTTGGCTGCTGAAGTAATTTTTGGTAATGTGTCCATGAGAGCCTTTCTGAAAAATATCTGCTTTGACCTCAACCTGGTCACTGTCTCTGCTTTTCCACATTTTGTTTGGACATACTGATGCAATTATTCCTAAGATGAAGGGGGTAATGTGTGGAGGAGGGGAAAAATGAGAAGAGGAGAGGGTGGTAATGGGAAAACCACAAGGATACATCCTGTTGAGGATAACATAGACCTTCTTATTCGTATAGAAGCATATTTTCCCACATCTGTCTTTATCTAAGGATGGTGTGGTTTTATGATACCCACTGTATATGTCTCCTTTTGGGTTACAGATTGAATTTGTTAAGGGAAAATGCCATTTCAGAGAAGAAAAACTCTTTCAACTAAAGTCAAGTTGCTCTGTAGAAAGTCAGCACTTGGAGCATGTGTTTCATTTCCACTTCTGTCCGCACATCACGAACTCGCAGTTTATAAAGTCCATTTCCTTTATTTTCTGACACAGCAATGGTTTTTAAAATTTATTTGTGGTCAGCCAGGCCCTAGTCGTTGTAGCACTGCATAGTTGAGATTTCTCATCTGGTTTTGTTCTGCTGCTCAGCTGCAAACTCAGAGTCAGTCTGCATTTCCCCCCGAAGTGACCGTTGGACGACGCAAACAGAAAGCCACAGAAAGGGCCCACTTCCCTTCCTGTAGGTGCTGTTTATTGTGGCTTGCCGGAATGTGCCACTCATGCTCAGGGAGGAAACAATGAATGCTGCGTTTACTGGAATATCTCATACCTTTGCATGTTGGTCCATGTCAGCTGTATTTTTCTGGCAAGCTGCATATTTAGGGAAGATTTTCTTTGCAAGTGGAGGGGTGGGGTAAGGGATGACCTAATTTTTAGATTTGTGTTAGACAGAAAGATCAGACGCTAAGTACAGTCTGGTACAAATCATAAGCTTTACCCAGTTTCCCCTATCAGAGTAATGCCAGTTTTCAAAACCAAACGGCTGATTTCATTGGAAGTAAAATAGATATGTTGGTTTCACTGCCTGGAGGGGAAGTAATGGAGGTTGAGTGTCACCTAAAACAAGCACAACAGGGAATACATTGACAGCATATTTAGTCACAGCTCACACCCCTCAGAATGGTTTCATTAGGACTCTCAGGAAGCCAAATTCCCATTATGTAATTAATGGGAATTAATTAATCTATGGTTTATTTTCCTTCCTATTCAGCTGTCATATATTGATTTTGACTTATCTTATCATCTTAAGTTTGAAAACACTGTTCTAGGTAATAGCAAAACAAAACTTTCAGTCTTTTAGCTATCATGTCTCCAAGAGAAGGATATTTCTTTTAACATTTTCATTTAAATATGCAACAAATGACTTAAGTCATGGGCAGAGGCTCACCTTCCAGCTGGATGTTGCTGGAAATACAGCCAGGACTGCAATAGAAGGGTTTATGTCCAAGCCTGTGCATGCTTTAGTGGCACAGTCAAAGTCTGGCCCTGCATTAGACCAAAAATCTGTGGCTGGATTTGAAACTTGATGTTTTTCCCCATGCAGCATTTCATGCACTTGTGAAAGAAGGTCCGAGCATTAGATGAAACCAAAACTTAACTCCTGTGAAATATGGTGGTGGCAGTAACATGCTGCGGGGAAAAGAAACTGCTAGAAGTGGTAAATGACTTCAGGCTGGTAGAGAGGCTCAATATCCAGCCTCCAGAGTAATGGAGGCTGGATAGCTACTGCCCAAAGGCAATGGTTGAAGAAGCATTATTATGAGTGAAAATGGCCCAGTCAAAGTCCTATAAATATTTGTATTATAGTATAATGCAGACCTGAACTGTTTGCTGTTGGGCTCTATGTTCTATTCGTACCCACTTGTGTTTACAGTCTGCAGTTTGTCAGTTTAGCAAACTGCTGCTCGCATAAGGACATCATGCTAATAGGCATCTTACTTGTTCCAGCTGTCTAAGTTGAAATTGTAGTTAATGAAGCTTCTCGTAGAGTAAGTGTACAACGTCTTGCAAAAGCCTCTTAAAGACTAGATGTCTCTCCAGACCAAATACAGTAATATATTTGTCCCCCTCGTTCTTCGTCTTATTTGGCTTTCAGAGGAAATACCACAAAACATCTCTCCGCCTGGAAAACAAAATGGTTGTTAGAATGTCTGCTAGGACTCAGTAGACGCAGCGTGTAGACATCGCTGCTGAACTTAGTTTTCAATTGGGATTGAGGCAATTTTAACAAAATGACTGGTGGTTCACTGGTGGAAGCTTTCATTGCACTGCAGCAAATGAGGAGTAGCTGAAATGTGCTGTACAAATATACTTGATTGTTTAATTCTTATTTTCTTTATGAAATTTATTTTAGAATATAGTTGATTTTATAAAATCTAGATATTTGTCCCTACTGTTAACAGCCTTACTGGCTGTAATTCACAGGAAATCAGCAATAAGTGGTAGCAGAATTTACTTCTATGGATCTAAA
Source organism: Brachyrhaphis terrabensis (assembly GCA_903067065.1). Lineage (NCBI taxonomy): Eukaryota > Metazoa > Chordata > Actinopteri > Cyprinodontiformes > Poeciliidae > Brachyrhaphis > Brachyrhaphis terrabensis. Next base: position 28,271 of record CAEGAG010214718.1, read on the forward strand.
TTCATTTATTAAATAGATAATTTACTTCTGTTTAAAGTCTGACATCTCTTTGATTTTTGTTGATATTTTAGTCAGTTTTTACAATCGGCCATATGAAAACTGACATTCATGTTTATAGTCTTAATAGTACACAAATATGTTCAGACTTCTGACAATAAAGTAATGTTCACACTAAAACTTTAATTCTGTTTTATTTCATTTACAAAGCACCAAATTACAACTCATGTCAAATCAACACTGATGACTGATCCCACACATTTCTAGTTGTATGAAATCCAAACCTGTCCAATTTGTTCAAATCGATCCAGTTCATTCTAATGATGTGGTAACTTGCAGGTCAAATTGAATACTTCACCATTGGATCACGATTAAAGTGCTTTACAGTCAAATTATTGTATAATGCCAGTTGGTCCAGTTGTATCAAGTTATTGACTTTGCAGCTGTCTCACATCCTGGTCAAGCGTGGGGTGACAGTGGATAGAAAAACAGACTATTAATAGGAGGAAACCTCCAGCAGAGCCAGACTCAATATGAAGGTCTATCTGGGAAAATCAGCACTCACCAACCTTCACTCCAATGTCCAATATGGCTGCTTGCTTATGGAGTGTACAATGATAAAGCAAACAAAATCTCATGTAAATCATTTACTGTCTACAACAGCATTGCACCTGTGGCCTTGTTATTTCACCTTTACCTTAGCATATTCCCTTGCTGCTTCACATTTGACAGAGAAAACAGGATTAAGGTCAAGTATCATTACTTTTGTGTATATGTTTGTTTTTCAAGGTTTGATTGCCATACCTTGGGAAACTGAATTATGTGTCAAGTTATTTATTGATTTTTCTGAACAAATTGTACCCTTGGAGAGCCTCACTTGCCATGTTGTGGAAATTAAATGAACCACATTGACAAAGTGAAGACAATGAAATGGAGTAGAGTCCCGTAATTTGCAAGTACAATCAAAAAACATGTTGGAGCAGATTTATTCTCCGGAGTAAATTGGTAAACCGGAAGTTGTGCTTGTAGCAGGTTTTGTTTTAGAGAACTGATCTTAAATGGATTCATTCAAATCAAATTTGTTGACTTTGAGGTAGACCAGCATTCACTGGACTAGCATTAAAATGCATGAGGAAGAATATATCAATATATCATTTTTCACGATGCTAAAAACTAACAAAGAAATGTTTAACCTAACATCTGTCCTCAGTCTACCTTTTTGTTTTCTAAGGCACATCAGAAAACAATAATTTTTTTCCCCAGTAATACTTACAATCTTGTAATTTGTTGTCAGACTTTTCCAATTTCCTCTGAAAAAAAACAAAGGACCATGGGTCATTGTGCACCCTTTAAATATAAAAAACAAGCAAGCAGGAAAGAAGAAAGTTTTGCAGTGAGCGTCGCTTTTATTTGAAGATTTTTGGTCATCTTAGAGGAAATGGGTTGTTAATTTCCAGACAACTCATTTATTTAATGTTTGAAGTTAACCCAGACAAATGTAGAACATATTTTTCGCACTCTTCCGACCATTTTTCACACCAACATGAACAACCACGTCAAGCTCGAAACTTCAGACATGGGTTCTCAAATTTTTGGGTAATGATGCCACTGACACTAAAGTGAGTCTTCCGACTACTGTCTTCACTCTGCATTCTTCATTTAATTAGTTCTCTTTATTTTGATCTCAGAAATAAAATAAAACCTAACTTGTAGACATTTACAGAAAGGCCAGAGAAAATTCTGTTCAACCTCTTCAAGAGCTAATTTGGCTAATTGCAGCCATGGTAAATCCAGACAGGGAAGAATTGTCAAACTTTCTATTGAGTGCATGGTGGAGCAAAACCTGGTGTCACTCTGCTGCTAAGATGCCACTTCTTTAAGGATGGAAATTAAAACAGATTAAGTTTTATGAATGCAGCTGACCGTTTTAGCAGAGAAGTAGTAAATTGTATTGATTCTAATTTTTCCAAGAGCTCCTTAGATATTGGATACATTTTCTGTTTTGATCAGAGGACTGTGAGAAAATTAAAGGTCACTGGAAAATATGATAGATTTCTTGTTTAGACAAAGTCGGCTTACTTACCACAAATCGAGCGCCCTTTTTCTCCCAGCGAGGCCACATTTCTGTCTGGTTGTCGTTTAATGGTCGAAAATGAATGTCTGTTTGGATTAATTGTGTGTTACTATTCAGTGTTTACATGTACACTTGCATAGTTGAAAATAATTATGGTTTCTTGCATTTGAGTTGAGGGATGGAGAAAGTTCGGACAAGCTATTAACCATGGCAACTAGACACAAAAGAGTGCGAATTGGTAACTGCTTGTTGTATAGTTTGAGTATGTAGACATCAGCTTCCCATCTGAGCAAAGACTTTTTACCACTTTATAAATCAAATCTGCTGCCATCACATAACATAAAAGACATGTTTTGTATTTAATTATTTCCAATATTTCCACGTAAACGTGTGGTGTAATAGTAATCAATGTATTTACCAATTATGCCATAAAGAGGAACCAATCAGGGCGAAACTCCAGCTTTTGTTGAGAGAGTAGAAACATGCAGTTGTTCTTATTCCTTTTTAGGACATGGGAACATTTTCAGACAAAGTATGGAGAAAGAGATTTCACCAGAGACTTTACAAGCAATGTTTGTTTCCAGTTTTTATATCTTATGTAAAAATTCAGGTCTGAGGTGTTGTGAAGACAAATGCACCATCTCACACTCCTGTTGCTTCAAAACTCATGGCAGGATATTGAATTTAATTGTTTACCTAAGAAAAATGTTAATTTTCCCTATAAGAAGCTGTAATTTTGTCAACTATTTCATTATATGTAAACTTCTTTTTTTAGTAATCTGCTTGACTCCTCTAAATTTTACAAATGCATCTGATTAAATGCTATAGCATTTAATCGAATGTCACCCCCATCATTAGGTGTATTTGGCAATAAATTTGAACATTAGCCCTGGGCCTAAGCTCATTTTACACTTTATACTCCCTGCCAGGAATAGTGCAGCCTAGCCCATGGATCAGATTTCCACCTGCACTTGCTGGGATGTATCAGTGACGGCTTTATCCAATATAAAGGACGCCTGCTGCAAATAAGACAGTGAGGTTGGGTTTTAGACATGATTTGTATTGCTGATGCATGTAATTCATCTAATTGGTGGTGGTCTTTTATTGTTACTGCAAGTACAGCATTATTAATTCAAGGAAATCTTCTAGACTGATCCCAAGCTAAGTATTAATGCAGTGTTCAAATCTTGAAGGAATTTTATAGTGGAAAAATAAGCAGTGATCAGTTTTTAGTAACTGATCACTGCTTATTCCACACATTCTGTGCTACTAAAGTGTGGAATATTGAGTTATTGAGGAGTGCAGCTAGTGGAAAATATAGAAGAACAGACTTTTACCCGTTTAACACTTTAATTAACCTATACCTACCGTGGTAATGTTGAGAAAATGCCCCTACGGTGCTAATTTCTCTCTGCCAAGCTCTTCTTGCATGCTCGTTCACGTGTCCAGTCCATTTTAATCTGAGCTCCGCGTTACGTAACTATGATTGATTACTGATTAAGAAATCATGCCTGCTTTCACTGCCGATCCTGAATGAATTGGGACACGCCAGCAGCTGTTTATCCCTCCTCTGATGCAAGCTGAGGACACAGAGTGGGAATCAGTGAAGCTTCGTAACACATCTCGACAGCTTTGGAAGAATTTGCTTGTTCCGCTTCCTGGCAAATGATGCAAATAGTACGACATCATTTGATTTGGAGTTTGGACGACATGTTAAGCAATTGGCGTCCTTTAGTCTCGTGGCTTAATAAATGGATTTGCGAACTTAAGAGACCAAGCAACCGAGATTCACTGGAACTCTGAGCTTTGATTGATGCATCTTGAATCAGTCCTCCTTGATTTACGCTATAAAATGTGTTGCATCTGATGCATGAAGGCTGCTCCTTTTGCAGCAATTTTCATTAGAAATAAAATGTGCTTCGTATGGTAATGTGATGCGTGTTCTCAGTGAAGGAAAAAAAATGTGCATGCTGACCAGCAGTTATTCATTTTGTTTTTATTGTGTTTTTATTTGTTCACTAAAATGCTTTTTTCTTTTTTTTCTTTTTTTTACAGAATGAAAAGCCTCTAGGTCATTCAGCCAGCAGATCCAGCAATATATCAAAGGTGAGTGACAACCATACAAATGAAAGAATCTATAAATTAAAGATGAAGGCAGATGGAAGGAGCTAACAGAGTGAAAACAGCTGATAAAATTCCTTATTTCACAACACATGGCCCTAGTCAGGGTCTCTTCTCTAATCAGTAAATCTTTTTCTTTATCCCTTTTTTTTTTTCTTCTTTCTTCTCATGCCACTGTACCTAAAGCCGGCCTCCTGTATTGAGTGAGGTGCCACCGTGTCAGTCCACTGGTCCCTGAGCCTCTTAAGAGTGTAAATGCTTTAGTTGGACTAATAGATGTCGGGAGTTATTTTGTCACCCGGGGACAGCTCCCAGCGGTTTTATTTGATTCACCAGCCATTCGCTCTTTAGACATGAGGAAGGTGGCATTTAATGCACCCAAGTGGCAAATTTATTGCTCATTTTCAGGGTAATGGTTGTGGTTGGACATAAATACTGTCTTATAGGACAGCGTTCAGCTTCATTAATAAGATGGGCTGCTTGTAAAAAAATAAATAAATAAATAAATAAGGTAAACTAATCATCTGTGTCAGCTGTATTAAACTTAGCCATTTCCTATTTGATTGAGCACAATTTAGAATTAAAGTTGAACATAAAATTTCATGACAATGTTTCTTCCTGGTTTATTTTTTATTTAAGGAAAGTTCTTTTTGTTGTACTTGGAGATTTTGCTACAAATATTTGCAAGGTTAACACCAATTAACAAACTTCTCACAAGAGAAGTTGAGAATATTTAGAAAATGCCCACTTATGAACAGCTCAAATATTGTGGTGTCTTACATCTGGCATCCTAATGCATTTAAATATAATTGAGAAGTTAATTTACTTCTGTCCCTCAAAAAGTGTAACTCATATCTTTAATAGTTTAAATCTGGTGCTTATCTCTAGCAGTCAGCTAACAGGAGGCGTCTTGGACCGGTCATCAGCAGGGGACTCATTATTTCAAATGTTTATTTCTGTGAATTTAGATTATTGTTGTTTACAGTTACTGAAAACTCAAAAAAGTTTGGCCTATATAAAGTATTTCTAAAGACATAAATGTGTTTAAAATATGCTATGACATAATCACTCATGTGTAAAGCTGCCTAGTTGTCAGCCATTTACACCCAAAGCAAGGCGTGTAAGCCACAAAAGGTTGTTGCTAAACTGAAATGTTGTACCAGAGTATTATTCAAAAGTTAAGTGGAAGGAAATGGTGTAAAAAATGTAATTGACTCAAGATTGAGTGCACATACTTGGTAGTATATTGCCATACTTCTCAGCATGCCAACATTTCTGCATTGTGTTTATTATTATTATTGGGTAATGTTAAAAACTTAAACCTACACTTTGAGTTCTCAATTTGCCTTTAGCCATTTTAATAGTAATCAACACTTGAAATATATCGTCCAATAGATCACCCTCTGTATAATGAATATACACAATAAATCATTGTCACCTTTGTTTAAAAGAAAGAGATTTTGTCCTAGTCTTATTTCCATAAATAGATTTAATATGTCCTCACTTTGAGGACTCCTGTTCACTAATTCAGACCGCGATTTCCTTGGCTGTCCGTAAGCAGACACATTGTCATTGAATGCCCTACCTAGACCACCATTCCTCTGACAAATGTGTGTGTTAAATGAAGTGATAGACATGAAGTATTAAGAATGCGCTTAAGTTTGACAGCTTTAATTAATATCCAGCAGTTGTGCTGCCAGATGGTGTTTCCTTCTCCCCCCTTCAGGGAAATGCGACTGACGGACAGGTTTTAAATCGGGATTAATTGTTCTCTGGATGGACGAGAGTGCTCATCTGTTTAAATAAAAAAAGAGACTAAATTGGAAATCCAGACAAAGCAGTAACTCGATAAAATATATAGTAGATGAAGCCAACTGTCCAACTCGTTGCAGGATTATTATATATTTTCTGCAGCGGACTATCTTTTCAAAACCATGTCTCCTCCAAGCTGCTTCAAATGAGATCTGCAAGAGTAAAGAAGTGAGATTTTATTCATATATGCATTATATTTATAAATCTCCTCGCTCTCTGCTGTATTGGCAGGATGAGATGAAGGATTTTCATATTTTTGGCAGCAACTCAAATCTTCCCTTTGCAGCAAGAACACAAAATGTAGGCCAAGTTGATTTGTCTTGCAACACTGAATCACTGTGAAATACAGAACTGATTATGTGTTCTGTTAAATCACACATGTGCCTTATTTTGAGGTGCCACAGATACAAGTTTTCATAAATAATCTTTGCTGAATTTCAGCTTCTTTAACTCATGAGCTGGAAATAAGGGCAGCTAACTACTGCTGAATTACCTCAAATGGCTCAGAATAAAACCAAATTACATTAGATCATGTCAAATCAGCGAAAAAAAAAGAGAGAAAAGAATGCTCTTTTATCTAAATGTTGACCTACTTAACTGATATGTCTGTATAAATAACTACAGCTTCAGCCTGGGAGGAGTATTTCATAACAGCTTGGCACAACTGTCCACTTTAGAGCATCTGAGAGCTCGAACATACAAAGAATTTATTCATGCTGTCGACGCATCCTGCTCCATTTTTGTGTTGATGACCTAACAAGATGCTTGTGATCCTTCCAACGAGGGGCTGCTTGACGTTTTCTGCGAAGTTTGCTGCGGTAATACGTTGAACCTGCAGATTTGCAGGCGTTTGCAAAACTACCAGAGGAATACCTGTCAGTAGAAACATAAGAGACTCAGAAAATAGGAAAACATTTTAGCCAGAAGGTATGCTCTTTCATAAGGGTGATATTGCCTCCATCAATGGACTTGTCACTGTGGGGGGTATAAAGGTGCTGTAGATAAGACTAAAATGGATTGTCATAAAGCCAATTGTTGCATTATTTGCTCAATTCGTGTGTATAAAGGTCGTCAGAAAGAAAATGATCAGAAAATTGTGAAAGTGGTCCGATTTGAGTGTGCGTATATGTTTAGAAGCACCTCTGGAGCATTATCTGAGCACATGGTGTGGGCTGAAGATTGCCCACCGATTTGGCATGAGTTGATTTTCCACCCGGCGAGGTCAGAAGGCTTAGCTGGAGCCCTTTCTCTGTTTAGCACAGAGCCAGGAAACTGGCAATGCCTCCCACATGGTTTTGGGAACGAATTAAACTATTAAGTCTTCATAAGCCCACAAAGCAGCCACTCAAGATTCATTGGACTGCCACTGACACTCAGCGACGCATCTGGAGAAGCTTTAAATTGAAGAGCTGCAGGTTTGTTCACAGAATAGGCTTGTTTGCATTAGCATTCTGCACAGTGTTGCCTTCCAGATCTCCACAAGGCTCTTTCTCTTCAGTTTGGAGTAGCACTCTTACAGCAGGCACCATGTAAAGTAAATTGTTCCCCGCCCTCTGCAAATCAGTTTTACTTTCTCCACCGCACTTTCGGCTCTTATTTGATTTCTTTTCTGATCAGGCAGTTTTTGTTCCTCAGCGGAAAAAGCCAGCTGTGCTGCCAAATTACTTTCGGAGGGTTATTAGAGGAAAACAAACCAAACCTTGGTGAAAAAGAGTCTCCATCTATTAAACTAGTTTTTACAAATGATTTCACCAATTTAAAAAATGACAAATTGTGGTATGTTTTTGATGCTGGCTCACATGTTGTATTCAGTGCAACTAGAAAATCAGATCTATGATCTGAGTGGTGGAAACCAGAAGGATTTGGTCATTTTTGTGGAACCACCAGCAGAACCTTGGATGTAAGGGTCACTTCAGTGACTCAGATAAACACAGAAACACTGCTAGGTGAACTTTCTACTGCAGAGGAAAACTAAGTGCATGTAAAATAAATGCCCAAAAATCACAGATCACACTCACAGGCAAATGAGTGCTTTCTATCCAAGTAAAAAAACAAGAAGAAAACCAGGCTAATGTCTCAAATAATTGCAAAAAATACACAAATGGAAAGTGCTATGTGGAAAATTGGTACATGCAGGCAATTTTATTAATTTTTAATAAGCTAAAACATTCTCTCTTCTAATGGAGATCAAGGTGCCACAATTGAGGCTTGTCCAAATGTACAGCAGTTTTTGTAGCTCACACACACACAGGGCCTTTGCGGAGACAAAAACATAATTCAGTGTGAAGTGCCAGAGAAATAATTGTCCAATCAAACAAATCAGCCTTCGACTCCGACTACTGCTCTTAAGTTGTCCAAATTACACGCCTAAATGTCTTTCAAGTGTCTCAGTGGGAAAGGAAAACGTTAGTACATCCAATTTTAAGAAGTGGTCCAGAAAATATTCCTCAGCCTGGGCTCCTGTCTGCCATCTATGGAAAAGGTTACAGCTGCCCTGTGATTGAGTTTCACAGAGACCTACCTCAGGTTGAGTGATTACACAGCCCTGGTGTGTAATCACTATAGGCGGCTTCAATATTTAAACGTCTCCTCGCTTCATCTCAGGTTTGAGCTGAAGGACTTTCCCACAATACACCAGACATATTGCTCATCACTCAGACTGCGGTGACGTTTTATTAATATGTTTTTAGTCTGTGGTACTGCACCTATAATGTAAAGACGCTTAACTATTTTGAGCTGCCAGATACAGTTCTGGGCTCCACAGACGATGAAAATAAAGATTTAAACACTGAACAAATGAAGTGTTTACTCCGGTTTGCTTAATGTTTCAGCAGGGCCTTAATAAATTAGTTTCATGATGAATCTGCATGAAGGTCAGAGATGGATGTTAATCCAGCCTAATCAGCTGCTGGCTGTGGCTTCAGACCACACAGACCTTCCATCACCATGTCCTGCTCGTGGCCAGATGATATTTGTTTGGTTATTTTAACCCCCAGGGAAGCAGTGTTTTCAACTTTTATCAGTGGCTGCTGGCGGGACCTTGAGTGTAGATAAATGGTTTTTAAAAACACAGATTAATGAAAAGAGATAAAAGTGATAGTGCTGAATGGCTGTCGGAGAGAGCAACTCTGACAAAGCCTTTTTCTGGCAACGTAATCTGGAAGAGTTAATGATTCTTCTTCCAAGCTTGCTTGATATCGAGTCTTATCAGTGGCTCTTATGTAATCGTGCTGACAGGCAGGACTGGAGAGATAACTTCTGCCTCAGCTTTCTCCTTGAGGAAATCATCAATAGGACTTTTAAATTGGTGTGATATGAAATTAATTTTGACGAGGCCAAGTTCACCCTGATACCTTTGTAATATCTTTTTGTTTTTAATTCTGATTTTCATATCTTGTTTGTGTCATTTTCGATCAAAAAGCTTCCCAACTTTTTGGGCCAAGTTGATTTGTTTTTGAGAAACGAGGCAGGTGTGACGCATGGGGATTAAAAAGAAAATTGAGGAGAGAAATTAGAAAAAAGTTATTGTTCCTTAGTGGACAGTTTTATTAAAACACGATGTTTGAGGTAAAACGGTATGTGTTGAGATGATGTTTCATAAAAGCCTGGAGATTCAGACAGATGGCAGGCAGTTAATCATTAAAATCTCAGGAATATTCTCGCCACCCTGTCGTCTGACCGTTCAGAGTCGCTGCTGGTTATTTATTGGCCAGCATGCGCGGCTTTACTGAGTGAATGATTAAAAGGAGCAAAGCTTTAAAAAAATAAATATAAATAAAGAAGATAATCCTTCAGTAGCTTTCTGCAATCATGACACCAAGGAATAACTTAGACAAATCATCTGCTTGAATCAGTGTGTTTTTTTTTGTTTGTTTGTTTTTTGGGGGGGCATTTTTGTATTTCAAAACAATACAAAGTGGAACATATTTTGTGAAGTGGAAGGAAAATATTGTTCAATTTTCCATATTTTCAGATTGTTGGTATTCAGCCCACATGATGCATTGTTTTGTAGAATCACCTGTTTCTTTTTTGCAATTACTGCTGCAAGTGTTTCAGGCTATGTTTATTAGCTTTACACATCATGACTGCAAACTATTGGCCTTTGTTTGCAAAAAGGCTCAGATTTTGTCAGGTTTTATTGATTGTGTCTGTAAACATCCATCGTCTGCACTTGCCACAGCTTCTGCATTATATTTTGATCTGGACTTGGGGTTATTCTAACATGATGCATTGTTACACAGGCTGAATGTTTATACCTACTGTGCTTGAAGGATTAAATCCAACCAAGTCTTCTGCAGCATCTTTTATTCTTCAGGAATTTCCTGTATTTTGCTTTTCCTCTCCAAACAACTTCCACACTCCTCAAAGCATCATGACTTCATTGTGGGGTTTTGCGTTCATGGTGATGTGAAGTTTTAGTTCTTTGTCACAGAAAGCACGTAGACCAAAGACAGACATTTTCATCTGATCATTCCACATTTTTACTTGACAAACTGCACACAGGACTTGTAGCTTTTTTTATACAGTCATCATGGCAATACAAATGCCTGTAATAGTACAAAAGGAAGAATAAATAACTCAATTTCAATATTCAGTAATTTTATTTTAATCTGTTTCTTTACTAAAAATTTTGCAGCCCTACTATAATGATGCCATCATTATTACCAGCTTTTCATGAAGGCAAGTTTTGTAATAGTTGTGCGTTCAGTTAGTTTAAATGCAAGGCCATGGCATTGCAAGTTTGCATTTTCATATGTTGGAATAAACAGAACTCCATGAAAAGGTTGAAATTTTGTTTTATAATTTAGATAGATTTAACCTTCTTCTCAACTTTCTCTCCATCCTCTCTGTGGTTTGTTTGTGCAATAATGTTCTCCAAACCCTAAAACCTTCACAAAATCCTGGATTTATGAGATTAAATGTCACACAGCTGGACTGTGTGCAAATAAAAATCTCTGAAATCCCAATAAGATAAATTTGTGTTTTATTTAACTTGACATAATGAGAATAAGCTCAATGGCTATGAATACTTTTACAACACACTGCAGTGTTATTTATAAGCTATCTTTTTATTGTGATCTTTACACCTAAAATAGTTAAATATTAAAGCAGGAGGAACAAATTGATTTAGTGAAACAGTAACCTTGGAGAACAATTAAAGAAAACCGGAACAAAGAAAAGAGTTTGGCCTTTGGTGTGGAACTGAAAGCGTTTTTTTTTTTTTTTTTTTTTTATTATAACTTTGCAGCAAATGCACACACGGATTTCACATGCTGAAGGGCGTAGCTGGACATCGAGTTTTCCATTGATCCATGTTGGCTAATGAGCTATAAATTTTACTTTAGCAGGAAATTAGATACTGAAACGCCGAGACCACGGTTTACACTTTATTTGTATCAATAAAAACACAAATGTTTAATGCTGCTACTGTGTGAAACTGAAGTAAGAACTGAAAAAAGAAGTGGTGAGAAGACCTATTCATGGTACTTATGGACTTGTATTGAGTTACAACACAAGTTTAAAAGATGTGCAAGTTGCATCTTGTTTCACTCCAAGACAAACACAGCTATGTGTGAACCACACAGTGATTTGTGCTAAAAAGAAATGTAATTACCGCCTTTAACTTCTTCAAATTGGGTGAATAATAGCAAAGTTTGGGGCTCTGAAGTGGTTTGGTAATCATTTCATTGCTTATATTTTGTCACAAAAAACATAGCTATTACTTTTCTGTAAAAAAGTAATAGAAGCTGCACAGTGCTTTGTAAAAGTATTCGTTCCTCCTAAATTATGTTACAACTGTAAACTTTAATCTGTTTTGCTGCCATTTTGTATTCTGTCTTGAAAATCCAGTAGTACTGGTAAAGGATACATAGTTTTTAATATTATTTTACAAATACAACCTGAAAATTATGCTCTGTATTGTATTTGGACAAGTAAAATTAAGGCCAGTTACATAATGGTATTTCAGATGTTCACTATGATGCACTTTAAAGTTTTGACTCAGTTAGATTTGAATGTACGTTTACATCACCTGTTTGAAGTTTTATTTGTTAAAAGAAGTTGGAAAAACTTTTATCTGTTTGTTTATATCCCTTTAAATTTTGTGAATTTTTTGCTTTACAATATTTTCCACAAGTATAAAAGCTTCAGGTCATTTAAACGTTCGTCCTACCTTCACCACCTGCTGCATCGTCTTTCCTCAGCACTGCATGTGTTCATATCTCTCTGTCTCATCAGCATCTCTCCTCATGGTTGCCCGATTTATTTATTTATTTTCACCACCTCTGTTCTGTTCTCAGACAGAATATTCGTGCTACAACTTTAATCCAATAGATTAACTGTCAGTGTTGGGAATTTCCTCCTCCCTCTCGTCTTTTTATCCTCTGCATCAGTATTCAACATGCTTTGATTCCTTCTGTAAAAACAAGAAAAATAAAAAAGAAAAACTAAATCGGATTCAGAAGCCGACAGCCTGATTGTTGTCTCCTCACACGACAACTACAGTCATCACTAGAAATATAACTGTGTACGATATGCTAGGTTATTTCAAGTTTATGTAACAGTAGAGTGTTGATGCTCACATGATTTCATTTTCTGTCTTGAACAGCCTTTTTCTTTTTCCCTGAATGTTTTTGTTCTCTAGGCGGGGAGCCCGACCTCAGTCAACGCCCCATGCAGTTTCTCAAGGACGTCCGTTTCCCCGTCCAGCCAGGACATCTGCAGGTACAAACTGCTTCAAATCTCTCTATTTACCCTTGACAGCTGTTTATACCCGAGTGCCATAAATTGAATCTATTTCTGCAAATGTTACTGGTGAAGTTCCCCATCAGTGGGTGATGTAGGTTTTCCCTGTACTTTGAAGCTACTTACTGTCACTGTGAGTCTTCCTATGATTGCTTGTAAACTGCTGTAAAGTGTATTTTATCAGATCATCACTTACAGATGGATCGCAATAAGTTAGAATATCATTGAAAATTTTATATTAAGAACCCTTGCTTAAAAAATTACATATATGGATTCATTATGTAGAGTGAGTGTCAATTTTGATGATTGTGGTTTACAGCCAAATAAAATTCGATGTCAGATTCTCTTCGAATTACAGTGTTGGGTCATAAAGAAGCATCCTGTTCAGACTGCTATATCCAACTATATTAATGGAAAATTTAGTTGAAAGAAAATCTATGGTAGAAAAGGGTGTACATACCAAAAGTATATTTGCAGCCTTGACATGGTGTTTAAGCAAAGACCATTTAAGACACCTGGTGCATTCCTTTAGCTAAGACAAGCTTGGTGAACTGGTATGCTGAAGTAAATTAACTTTTAGATGATATTCCAGTTTGAGATCAAACCTTGCATGTGTCAAAGCCAGCTAAAGTCAACCTCATCTTCCTTTTTGTTGTTTCTCCATTTTAAAGCACATGATTGTCCTTTCCATTTCTCTTTTTTGTCTTTTTCTCCACTTTCTAATCCCATTGTCTTATCATATGATCCTCTTTCTTAAACACACATACACACAAACCTCCAACACGACAGCAGTCAGGATCGGGACACTCAGAAACAGACTGCGGTGGTCCTGTTGAACTCCAACGGTAAAACGTCTGACGGTCTTTCAGTGACCACCGTCTGCGCAGACTCCCTGCAAGGCTCCAAGTTCACCAAGCAGAGAGACTGGCTGTCTGTGCTGCGCCCCGCCTCCGTCAGCATTCAGCCTAAAAACTCCCTCAAGTTTTCTCTGTCTCTGAATGACGTGGGTCAGCGTGTGGACAACCTTTGTCGCGGACTGCACTTCATAGATCGCACATGCTCAGAGGGAGAGCTGGATGTGAAGCCTGAGCACGCTCAGTGTCCCAACAACAAGATCCTCAGAGACGACCCGGTCGCCACGACTAAGAGGGAGAGCAGGGATGCTCCACTTTCAACCCGCACCACCCTCCATCTTGTTCCCTCCCTCACTAACAACCACAAATACATGTTGGGCAACTTATCCGGTCCTGCTCCTCCTCCTTCTCCTCACCCCAGTAGTCTCCTCCAGCCTCTTTCCACTCCGGGCTCGAACTTCCTTCGTTTCCTCCTTCCCTTCTCCCGATCTTCTACCTCCGCCAGCCTGCAGTGCTCTGAGCTGGGGAGCTACGCCTCCCACCTCCACATCACCAAGTCCTGCAGCATGCTGCTAGAAGGCACAGAGTCAGGCTTCCTCTCACAAGGAGATGACAGTGTGTTCGAAGTGGAGCATAGTAGATCACCTTCCAAGGGAGCGAGCCAGACAACGACCCCAGAGACGGTCAGCGTGTCTGGGACTCTTCTAGCCCCACTGTGCTATATGGACGAGGACACGGACCTGGAATGCTGTTCGTCGCCTTTGACGGAGAAATCAGGGCCACTGTCACATTATTCTCTATCAGGGGACTGCTGCAGGTGGGTGATTGTCTGGATGGTCTACAGCCCTGAACCCTCCATCGTACAGTTAATGTGGCAGTGCTCCCCAGAGACCTGTGGAGTAGTGGACAGTTCCTCCTCCCGTAGTGTAATCACCCAGCCCAGCAGTGTCTGTCATTCAAAACTCTGCTCAGAGTGGAGCCGGTAATCAGAAGGACCCAGCGTAGCTTTTCAGTGTTAGTAAAAAGTATTTCCCTTCCTCCAGGTTTCTTTTGTTTTTTGCCTTTTTTTTTTATTTGAAAATTGTTGAAATCATCATTGTTGCCCCTTTTGTTACATTCTTCATTCAGTGAAGTTAACCACTTTTTTTTTTTTTGTTTTGGTTTAATTTCACTAGTCACATCCAGCCAGACCTGTAGAATCAAGCATTGACTTAAATAGGGTCCTTTGCAGGAGTTCTCAGCTCACCAGAATTACCATAAGAACACATTAATGACTCATCTAGGAGGTCAGAAAAGGACTAAAAACCAAATTTAAGGCTCTGCAGACCTCATCTGATTCAGGTAATGCCAGACTTCAGCATTCAAATGTAATGAAGTATCAAGAAGAGCACAAAATGTGGATATTCACCAGAAACATCTTGATGAATTTTAAAATATTCTGTGGACTGATTAGACTGAAGTGGCCCTTTTTTTTTTTTTGGAAGGTGTTCTTTCTTTTACATCTGGCATGAAAATAACAGCATCTAGCTATCGGTTCATGATCAGTTCTTGAGCTCAAGCACAATACGGAGCATCACAATGATCCAAAGCACACCAGTGAGTCCAGCTCTGAATAGTTAAAAAAAAAAAGAAATTGAATAATTTGGACCGCCATAATCTATGTTGGAGATTAAATCTCATTGAGATTCTTTACAGAGGATATTTGTGCTCAAAAACTCTCCAATGTTGTGATAAAACTTGATTGGAAAACCAGATAGTTTTAGGGGTGGTTCCTTTTTCACTTAGGGCTTTATTTAGGTGGCTTCTTTCTCATGAATGAAATCATAATACTTGGCAGTCTTTGTCTTATTACTTTTTCTTTTTAATCTAAGACATTTAAGTGTGACAAAACAAAAGAAAACTGTAAGGGAACAATTACTTTTTCACATCACTGAACATAAACATCTCCTTCCCAACCATGATGATTATTTTGTGTGTAGAACAAGACGTTGTTTGTGTTGTCATTTCATTCCATTTATTTTCACTACACTGTTGTCTCAAGACTCTTCCATGTATTTTTTTCCCCCAGGTCTGCTATCAAGATGTGTTTTTAAGAGTTTTTCATTTAGACTAGATCGATGGTGGGGTAAAGTGTCTCTATAGTCTCAAGGAAAATGTGATTGATTTCGCTCAGATGTTTGGAGTTGAGAATAAGGGCTGGTGGGAATGCTCAGGGCAGCAGGTCAGTCCTGAAAATGTAATCGTTCTGACATGTGGAGCGTGTTTCTGTGGTAAGAAGTGGACAATAGGTCTATTTAACACACGTCTTGTTCACAAGGCCGGTTGTGTGCAGCCTTACAGGGAATGATTTGATTGAAGATCAGGCCACGGCTGCATGAACCCTGTTGGTCAGCCTCGGTAGCAATAGAAAATGATTAGTGGTCGAAAGCACGACACCGAGCCCCTCTGGGTTACACCACCCGTTTGTCGATATGGTGACAGTTCACTGGACTGAAGAGATTTATGTCTTTAGCTCAGACAGACAACAAGTATGTCTTTGTTGCCCCCTCAGCTGTGTCCTGTACCTGTGCTCCTCTTACTTCATTATGTTAAAGGAGAAAAGCAATATGAGCTTAGATGTGGGCAGACACAGGTCAGAGATCAGCAGAGATTATGGGCTTCAAATAGGCTGCTTGGCCTCTGACTGTACACACGTGTGCAAACACAAACACCCTGTGCCAGCCACTCTGTCAGGTGGCCTGGAACGTGAGTTCACCTGAGGAAGTACCCAAACTTGTTTTTCCACTTCAATCATTAGCCAGGCCTTGATTAACAACACATTGCAGCGTTGGGAAAGCTCATAAGGATTGTTCCGCATCTTGCCAGACAACTAAAAACACATCAAAGATCATTTCAGTAATCTTAACATTTAAAAACAATTCATGTTGACTTTATTTTATATTTTATCAGGCTTTTGGTAGAAAATGTTACACTGCTTATAAAGTTGCTACTACAAGGAATAAAACGGTGTTTCTCCTAAGTGCATTATTTTATTGGCATTACATCTTCATTCAATCATTTAGTAGGTTTTGTATTCCTTTTGCAATTGTAATAGTACTAATATGTTATAAAAAAAGAGCTTGTTGTAATACAAATAAACACGGTCTTTATAAGCAGTGACATGGAACATCATTATATGTAATTAAATCCAGAAAACACCTTTAGCATATAATATAACCAAGTTATAAGTTAAAGAAAAGCGTAAATAGGTATTTAATCTATAGGAAATTTCATAAAATCTATATTGAGCATGAAAATATGCCTTCACTTTTTCTTTGCAAATATAGACTTGGTCCAACAGTTACAAAAGTTGGCAAAAATAATTAACCATCAAATATTCACAAATTAAACAGTGGAACAGTGATTAAATGGCTTTGCTGTTTAAAAGCAAAGCTATTATATTAACTCAGTTGAATATTTGTTTTAGTTGATGGATATATGTAAAAAAAAAAAATAATAATTTTGCATGCGACTGACCTACACATATACTCCTAGATATTTGGTCCTAACAGTTTACTAATTTGCAGTGTAAAGCTCTTTATATGTATTAACTGCAAAACTGCTAATCAGTTAAAAAGAAGAAAACACACATTTTTAATTTTAGCATCCAGTTTAGTCATTTGATGTGTGTGTTAGTATGCACGTTGCATTCTCAAAGCTCAATATCTCAAAATCCTGAACGACAAAAAGTCTGTCTTGGTTGAAAAACAAATTTTAAAACACTTGGTGATGAGAGCAGGAGAGAGGGCAGGATTTTAAAGCGTTGTGCTAGAGACTGCAGCTCAGACATTTTGAATTCCTCTGTGGAAAAGTATGAGGAAGCTGAATGAGGTTCCAAACAGGAAGAAAGCAAATGCCTCAGCAGGGACGTACTGTACTCTCGCAGGGCTTGTTTCTATCTCAGCTTGTAGTCCTTGTGATCTCCTGATTCTGTTTTGCTTCTCACATTTTCGTGTTGACATACTTTGGCGTCGCCTCTAATGTAGTAAAATGAGTGTGAAGGAAGGTGTACTGTGGCTACCCGAGTGATGCAAATTAAATTTCAACTTCCCCTGCTAAATGCTTCTGGAATGAACTGCTGGTGGCAAAAATGCTGTCAAGTTTGTTGCAGGCTTTCCAAACAGGTTATGCTAGTATGCAGATGCACATCACCTTGGATGACAAAGCAAGAATTGTTGATTTTTATCTTTAATGATGTCAACCTGTTTGCTGTTAGCACACAGTCTGCATTCCTGAGCAGAAATATTTTTGTCTTTATTTTCTGAGCTCTTACACTTAAAGTGGAGGTGTAGGGATTTCTTTGGGATTTTTTTCCCTCCTACATTTAAAAAAAGAAAAATCTCTATCAGAATAATAATTTCTCATCTGTTCATGTCAAACACCAATTCTTCACATAAGCACAAACATGATCCATTTCCCCGAGCTGATTTTGTTTTTTCCCTTTACTTCAATAGGAATACAGTATGCGTAGGATGAGAGTCTGTAGTTCATCATCTTATCTGTGGAAAATGTAAACAAAGCGGCCTACCCATAAGTATAAAAAGGCCTCCGCTGGAGATGCTAATTGCACCTCCTCTCTGCTTTAATCCGTTGCTCCTTCCACCTCCTCCTCTGTGGTAAATGACCTATTTTTATCCGCCTTTGTTCACTTTCTTTTAATCTTGTGGCGCTTTAGCCAGATCAGGCCGGGCTGCAAATAAGCATCATCCTGCTTGCTCTCTTCACTGACTAGCATGTGTAGGCGCGTGTGCTTCTTCTCCTGCTCTTATCCTCTCCCGAACTGCGTGATAAAGCGATCCCATCTGAGATCCCATCTGAATGCCACTCTCCCACTGCAATCTCCACCTTCGCTGTTTGTTTGCTCCTTCCTCTGCAGAGAGGTGTCCCACGGACCCCTGCCGCAACACGCAGAGACGGCGAAGCTCCCTCATACATAACTCAGAGGGAAATGAGGGCTCGGGAAATCGACTGATTTGTCTTCTGGGTGTTTGTTTTTGATCCGTTTATCAATGAGGCCTCTGTGGACACGCGGATCTTGTTGTTCTCCATTAGAGCAGTATTTAACTTCTTTTGTTTCCTTTGAGACGTGTGACCGTCTTGCTGGCCAGCAGATGGTCCGTGTCACAGGATTCACAGATCTCATAGATTTTCTGCTGTCTTGTCTTTGAAATGTTTAAGAAATTGGTTTGACAGAGATTATACGCTGCATTGACGAGTCATTTTCCGTCCATTACTCCAATGGACGTCCAATACTGTAACTTTATGGATAGTTAGAGTATTTTCAGACCCCGACTCGCATGCGGACGAGTGCATCATGTCTACAATGTTATCAGACTGTGTCATCTGCACACACACAACACTGAAGTGAGAGAATTAACCATACCTTTTTAGTATGGATGACTAATCCCTGATGTCCTCAGTAGTCTGGATTTTGGACTTTGAAAAACTTCAGTTTTGATCGTGTGGATCTACAAAGCTCACGAAACATCTACAAAGACAACATTGTTGATACCCTTAGATGAAAAACCCATAAATGTCACTGAAATAAATATTTGTATATATAGATTTTAAAATTGGAGAATCAACATTGAAAATCCAGCATTGATTTTGAATCGTGGGCCAAAAGAATATCATTAAAAACTAATGAATTTGGCCTGGACAAAAGTGATGATCGTCTTAACATTCTGTTGCACAACCCTTTAAAGCAGTCATTACTGTTATCAACATACATCCCGAATAATCTGGACATGTCAGTCTGGCATTAAAATGTCACCTGACCACTTTACGTGCAGATAAAGCCATGCCAATGCCTGGGTTGTCAGATTAGAAATCAGCAGGGCCGCTGGTGTTCCTGTAACATCACAGATGCTTTCTGTTATTTAATGGCATTGCTGTTCAGATATAAACATTGAGTTTCATCTGAGTCACAACTTGCCGAAGTTATGTCAGCCACAGACTTTTGTAGTCTTAAATTGGTTACTTAACAGATGTGATATGAGAGAAAACAAAAAGAAAAAAAAACAACCGAGATATGAACCCATAACACAGCAGCTTTGGAAAAAGTAATTATGTAATGAGCAGTCTGCAGCAGGTTCAGTCGGTATAAAAATTTCTGAGAGAAAGTCATCGACTCATCCATCCCCCCGACATCCTTGAATCAAAAACTCACAACTTTTGACAAAACACTATCGCTGAGGATAAAGAGGGTTTTTATCTCAAAGATTCCTTTAAAAGAATACTTCATTTCAGATAGCTGCTTAGCGGCACTCATTTTGACAACTGTTGTATCTTGTTTATGTATTTTTTTCCCGTAAGGCTCTTTGAATGTGTCTCAGTGTTCAAAGTGGCAAAGCAATGCAGGCACAAGTGTCTCAGGCTCTGGAGGTAACATTCCTTAATGCAGCTTTGTGTGTGTTTTGCATCTTGTGTGTTAAATAAGCCCATTTAACACTATCCACAGACAATTGGATCACTTAGGATACATGTTAGCACCACATATAAACTGGGCCTGACTGTGTG
>CAEGAG010214729.1:0-90262 GCA_903067065.1 Brachyrhaphis terrabensis
GTTGGTTTTTTTTTTTTTTGTTGTGTGGGTGGGGGGGGGGGGTGGGAGGTTGGGGGGGGGGGGGGGGGGTGGGGGGGTGGGGGGGTGGGGGGGGGGTGCGTGTGAGACAGCTTTTTGTGTATAACTTACCTCATGTCCCTTTTCACTTCTCTCTCTTGCTGCTGACGTCTCTGCAGCGTAATCCTCCCCCGCCTCACTGTCAGTCCAACTGGTTCTAGTGTTCTTTCTTTGGGCTGTCCAGACTGTCCCTCAGTCAATGTTCATATTGTTTCCATATTGTTTGTCTTTTCTTTCTCTACGCTGATACTGGACAGCATGCCAGCGAAGGTTGTTAAAGCTCAGTCACGCACAGTTTCAGTCCGAATGTCCAACAGGAGACCCGACAGTAGTCCACTGAATGGAAATGTTTCATCAGTTCTCCGGTGTGAAAAAATTAGGATCAGCAAACACTTCCATGCCTTGAGGTGATGTAGGTCTTCTTTATTTTCCTGATGTTCTTGCTCAATCTCAATCCACAGGGAGAAAGGAAAGACCAACTGGTTCCCATGCAGCTGCAGGAAAACAACTTCAAACCTTGTGTGTGCTAACAAATATCAACCACCTTTTATTGAGACCCAGTATGTCTGATTTATGAAAAGGTTTTCATGTCTGTTCTTGAAAGGTTTCCGAAATTCAAGTTATTATTTGGAAATATTTTGTTCAAAACCGTCAGAATTTACCAGAATACATCTAATAACAGATGGTGTAAAAATGATAACATTGTTTTCTAAAATGCTTGATGGAAGCCTGCAGGTTTATAGTTTTGGTCCCTTTGATGGCAAATTTAACTGCCTTTAAAGAACTTTAAAGGCAGCAACATTCACATGCTGGTCCAGCTTCATGTGAATGTCTGCAGTCCTGCAGCAGCTTTAAAAATGTATTTTAAAATCTGTTATTTTCTTCACAAATAAGAAATAAGGACAAGAGAGACAATCTGATCAGATAACAGCCATTTATTGTCTAGTCATGTGACAGTGGACATCGTTACTGATTACTACAAGCAACAGCTTCATTTATTAAGAAATAAGATATCATAGATCAACTTGTACACAATAACTTTAATCCCCAAATAATGCAGCTATAAATCAGAAAATGAATCAACTGAAATTTAAAGATTAACTTGAACTTTGTAATTTTAAGATGCTGGGAACACATGCATTTCGCCACAATTCACACTGAGCTTATTTTTGGTAGATTAATTGTGTCATGTATCCACTTCTTGTAGCCACAGACATCCAAGAAACCATTTGGTGCACTGAATGCATATGTTGGATCTCCAAGAAAGGTTAAAACACCATACAGCCTGTTCTGGAACACAAATCCTCCACCAGAGTCTCCCTGTCACAAACACAAAGCTTTTAGTTGTTTTTCTGCTGTGATTTATCCAGTAAAACAGACAACGTCTAATTTTTGTGCAGAAAATGGTTTAAAGACTGACATACACGAGATACGTCTTTCTTGGAGCTTCTCACACTGTACCACTTCTGGTAACTATACTGAAAGTCCCCATCTTTTGCCAGTACCTTTTCCAACTTTTCATGTTTATCAATCTTAATGTCTGCACACTGAAGATTATGTGCAATAGCAGGCACTGTAAAGAAAAAGTAGCATAAACACAAAAGTTTAAATGTTGACACAGTTTGCTCAGAATATCACCTTGTTAAATGTGGTTATTAAACTGCAGTATGATAATTGTATGAAATGTATTTTTTTTTTAACATTTTTATGAAAAGTGTCACTACAACCTTATGGTAAATATGAGACAGATAATCTATGAAAAGCTTGATCTCCTCCACCTTCTCCCTCTTGTCCTACCTGTCTTCAGAAATGCACAACTCCAGGTCAAAAACAACCAATCAGAGCCAAGGGGAGGATCTTAGTGCTGTCAATCAATTCACATGTACACCCTGCTCTGTTTACAGGGGAAGGACTTGTAATGTGTGTCAGAACTTCCTATTTCAGCTTTAAGCAGTTTATCTCAGAGGGTTTTTGATGATCAAATCTTCAACAAGTTTGCTAAGTTCAGCTTCAGCAGAGAGTCTAAAAACTGATTTGAATCATCTGAATCATTTTGAAGTAATAACCAAAACAATGAGAAACATGAACATTCATCTCACATCTTGTGTTAAGAAGCCCATATGCTATTGGTCCATAACCTGCAATCTGAACCTTGGTGCCGCTGAAACACAAGAAAAACAAAACTAAAAAAATAAATCACATTAAGAAAAACAACTAACCCTGGGAGTTGTTTTTCTCAAATGTTCAAAAATGTTCCTGCAAGAACTTTGCCTCATCTTGCAGATTCAGAACCAAATTCTGAAATTTGAGAAGATAAAACTTACAGAAGGAGAGTATCTGGACAGTCAGGTAGTTTGATTGGCTGGATTGTTGTTTTCCTTGGCAGCTTCAGGAGCATGATGTCATGTTCACGACCGTTGCTGTCTCTATAATTCTCATGTTGAGTGATTTTATAAATCTCCTTTGGAGCACTTTCAGGATGAACTCCTACATGTGCCTCAACAGCCCTAAGCAAATAAAACACAATTATTAAAGAAACAAGTTATTGGTGATTTTTCCGTAAAACTTTTCCTCACTCACCATCCTGGGTCTGACACCCAGCAGTGCGCGGCAGTGAGAACCCACTGATCACTGATCAGAGATCCTCCACAAATCTCACTGTATATATGAAAATATGCACGGATCTTCACATGATACTGACGCTCATCGTCTTTGCAGCTCTCACCTCCAATTACTCTCTTCTGTGGAGACACTGAGCTCACTGCAACACCTAGAGAAGAAATTTGCTGTTTTTAGCAAATTAAATCCACACAGTAGAAATAAGGAACCAACATGACAGCTTTATAATGAAAGAAATAAAACACAGATCAACATAATTCATAGCATTCAGAGGCAGTGGAAGTGTATCCAGTGTGTCCACAGTGTACGACTCACCCAGCCCCAGCAGAAGCAGCAGAACCTTCAGCAGAGCCATTGCTGGTCCAGCTTCATGTGAATGTCTGCAGTCCTACAGCAGCTTTTAAATTCTGTTCACAACTTCCTGCTGGACAGGAAGCCACCAATCACAAGATGGACACTGATCTGTCCAATCACAGGATGGCACCGATCTCTGCCAGGCTGGCTGAGCTGCCCCTAACGTCTGATCCACGGTTTTCCAGAATCTCTGTACATCTAACAGTTTTTATTTCTGGCTGCTCAGTCAGTCAGTTTCAGTCCAAATGTTCTACTGCCAGATTTCAACAGGATTTGATGATTGTATTGCTAAAAATATGCCAAAACTCTAGTAGACTTGGATAAAGTTATGTGCTTGCGGCAGACCGCTACAGCCTGTAGAGGTAAGACAGCAGACGTATTTTATATGACTATTTCAGGTCAGTTAGTCGAAGTTCTCAATAAGGCCAGAAATCTACATTTAAAACAGGACTTTCCTCGTCAAAGCTTCGTGTGAACTGATTTTACTGATATTAAATCAGTTGCATAGTAAGGATCCTGTAACATTGGTGGATCTGATAGTTTTCATGCAACAGTTTTCTGCATTTAATTTTATATTAACAAAATCTTGAAAATGTTGTACTAGTCCTTGACCTGTAGTGGGCTGCTGCCTGAATGTGACTTAAACATAGAATGCATACAAAACTTTTATTTGTTTTACTGTCTGCAGCCTTGCAGTAGTATTCATCAAAATATGCCACGAGATAATTTAAACATTTTGTTTTAAAAATATTTCAAATATGTCCTTAACTTACACATTTTGTTTGACAAAACTCACAGGAACTAAGTTCACTCTGTGTCTCACAGATAGGATCTTGACTTTACAATATATTTCACAACTGAGAAACACCATCCTGTTAGTATTTCAGACTATGCATTATATATAACACCCATTTCATGCATAGGGGACAGTGGACAGCTATCTAAAAGCCATTTTCTGTGAACACATCATAAAATACACTGCCAACTATTGGCCATTCATTGCAAGTGCAAGAAAATTTAGTTAAATCCAACATGGCAGACAGGTGAAAAAGCATGCCAACAAACTCAGGAATATTCAGTTCCTAATTCTACTGTGGAAAACTCTTGCAGGTAAAAAAAAAAAATGTTGTGACATCAACACAACATCTGAAGACATCTGAAGAATAATACTAATGTATTTTTAATTTGGAGAAATTACAACTGATCAGCTGTCCACTAAAGTAGACAGTTTCTGATTCCCTTTTTCAGCCTCTATCTAAGCTCCATCCTAAAGAAGGCATTTTCTGATGTGTCATTTCCTTAACCTTACGTGTGTGTGTGTATATGTGTGCATATGCACACATGCACGCATGTGTGTGCGTATTTCAACAGTCCGTTTCCAATACTCAGGCTTCACCTTATGACGTGTGGACTCAGTCAAAGTGCACATAAAGGTTCGAGTGCGCAGGTTACAAGCATGGAAAATTTTGAGAATTGGGACAGTAAGACCTGTGTTGTAACTTGGACATCCAAAATGGTGGGACTGGTCACTGTTTAGGCATTTGTGCTGCTAAAAACTACAACAACAAAAGTAATATTTTAAATGTGCAGTAAAGGTATTCATGGTTTCCAAAGACATTACTGGAGATATTAGACTGTTCAAATGTGTTTGGTTTTGACTTGTTGAATACAGAGCAAAATGTAATGTAATCACACATGTTCAGTAGAGTGAAACAAAAAGTATTTAAATTCTTTACTTTTGAAACATTGCCATATTTCCAAGATAGCAAGAACAACACATTAAAATGTTCAAATGTTCAATTTAACAGTCTGCGATTTCACTAATCATATATGTGATTACATATTCAGCTGTTACTCAAAAAAGAACATCTCTTATGTGGCTTAAAGTTAATTTGGTGTAAAGTGGAGCTAATGTGCTAACAAAGTTCAAATTAAGGACAAACATACGGCATGTATATAAAAAAAAAAAGCCCTGATGTTACATTGTAAAAAATAAAAAAGGACAAATGGAACTAAAATGTCCATCTTAGAAGAAACTATGAATCTTGTGACTTTATAGACCAAATATGTTACAAGAAAATTATTAGGAACACTCTGTTATGGACAAAATTATTCTTTGTCTTTTCTCTAGGTAAGATGTGATTACATATTCAGAAGTTACTCGAAAAAAAACATTTCTTCTATGTGGCTAAAAGTTAGTTTGGTGTAAAGTGGAGATAATGTGCTAACAACGATCAAGTTAACCCCTTATCTCTCCTTCTTCTTCGAATCAAAGAAGAAGGAGAGAAGGTGGGGGGAGCGGACTGGGGGTAGCGTACCGTTAGAGTGCTGGGGGGTGGGGGGATGGACGGATGTGGGAGTGACTACAAGTTATTCCTGTGGTTCACATTGAGCTGCACAACCAGAGCTAAAGCGGTGGGTTTTAGACTCCTACCTTGATTAAAAACTCTGGAAAGAAACATAATTCAATTCAGCAGTATTTTAAAGTCTATTCTCTGAGCCAGTGTAGGGACTTTAGAACCGGGTAATGTGTGTATCTTCCTGGTTTTAGTGAGAACGTGAGCAGCAGCATTCTGGATCAGCTGCAGCTGGAGGATTGGTAGACCTGTGAAGACACTGTTGCTAAATCTTGCTGCTCCTTTAATCCTGGAAATGTTCTTCAGGTGATAGAAGGCTGACTTTGTAGCTGTCTTCATGTGACTCTGAATGTTCAGGTCTGAGTCCATCGCTACTTCCAGATTTCAGGCCTTATCACTAATTTTTAGTTGTAATAACTGAAGCTGTGCAGTTATGATCTAGAGTGCGTTGACTCTAGATCGTTCCTCTTTAGGTCCAAAGATAATAACTTCAGTTTTGTTTCTATTCATCTGGAGAAAGTTGTGACACATCCACACATTTATCTGTTCTAAGCATTTATTCAGTGATTGGATGGGTTCTGAGTCACCTGGTAACACTGTAATGTAGAGCTGTGTATCATCCCCATTGTTATGGTAATTCATTTTACATTTTGTTATAACCTGAGCTAGTGGGACTATGTAAATATTGAATAAGAGAGGTCCTAGGATTGAACCTTGGGGTACCCCACATGTGACTTCTATCCGCTATCCGCTGATGAATGGGAGGTTGGAGATTAGCCTGTAATTCTGCAGTAGGGATCCCTGCAGTAGGGATTTGGCAAGCTTGTTCTTTTTCATAATTAGTTAACTTTAAACAGGACTTGTATGGTTCTCAGATGCGTGTGTGTACGTGTGCATGTGTGTAACACTGCTACTTGATTGTGCTATACAACTGCATCTATAAAATGATGATTTTGTTATTTTGGGGAGTCTGTGAAATTTATGTTTCTTTCTGACTGTCCAAGATCTCATTGTGAAAGGCTGTAAAGCTGCAGCAATACACTAGGGAGGAAGTACTGGACTCAACTCTAATGCCCTTCTTCTTTGTAGCCAGAGAATGGCTTCCTGTTCTTTCAATCAACACACCAATTAGCATTTCTGCAAAAATGCAGGAAGCCAGCACTAAGATGCATTCTAATGCAAGTCCGTGCATATGCCTAGAAATGCAAATATAAGAACCACATCAGAAAAAACAAAAAAACAGCACCTTTAATTCTTTTTTTTCTTTTTTTTTTTTTAACCATGCAAGGTCTTTTGTTCAGTTTAACGAAGAGGGGGGGAAAAGTCAGCACAGCAAGCAGCATTTTTCCATAGTATTTTCCTTTCTTTGAAGTGGTACAGCTAAATGAGTTTTTAAATCTCTGTAGGTTTCGCTGCCATAGAGATATACAGTCACAGTTGATAGGCACCAGTTACATTCAATTATGTCTGTTCCTCTCAAACACATATACTGAGCAAGCATATACACAGACACATCAGTCATTTCTTTGCAGAAGAGAATTGACTCTCATTACGAACCCATTGTGAACACTGAGGCGCCGCTTCAGAGCCTTCTATCTAAAATTATGCAGACACGCTGCTCTGCTGCGCTTCACATACATCAAGTAAAAAAAAAAACATACATTGGAATTCTGTAGGGCTGGTAGAACAATGATGGAAAAGCTACGGCTTTTGTTTTTTCACTAATTTGATGACTTCAGACATTGCATAAAGTTATTATTGTCTCAGTAAAACAAGAGAGGCTTAAAGTTATTTCTTATTTTGTATGAGCAAGAAATTGCACAGCAAATGCTGAGTAAATAAAAACTTCTGGGATTATGTTGTTTATACTGCCCTTGTGCAGTAATGCCATTTCAAATATTTATGCAGAGATGTTTGATGAAAGGTGGCAGCACAGATACGAACGGGGCAGTAAAAATATGAACTATAGTAAAACTGGTATGGTTAGAGCATGATGATTTTCAAGTGCAACATTCAGAAGAAAAGATGAGGATATACTGTAACATGTTAAGATTTTATTGGGAAAACCTATTTTTATTCTTAAACCTATTTAAAGTAAAAAAATGGTTTGGAATCTGTAGGAATTAACTATTTCTCTAACGTTGCCAACCTGGACCCAAACAAACGTTATTTGTCCCTTCAATGAATTTTAATCAATTGTCAAATTATTTTGAGGATTTTAATTCAGGATTTTTTGATTTTAACTTGAGATGCATCATTCCAAAATTGTGGAAAATGTATACGTTTCAAGCTTTTCCTTCCTTTCTTCTTATGTTTCCCAGAAAAACCTCACTTCAAACAGGAAAAGCAGTTCTGATAAACAAGAAAGAAACTTTTTTCTTCTCTGGATAGACTATGATTGTTTATTTTAAATGCAGGGACCGTTATGACTGTGTCTCTCTTTTGAAGAGCAGGTGTCCACACTGTTCAGATCTTTTCATCTATCAGTGTCCAAAAGATAAAACAACACTTAAACCCACACTTCCTGCTATCTGTAACATACATACATATGTCACATTTGCACACATGCAGGTGTCTCAGCTGTGAAGGCTCTGGCACACCTGTGCGGCTTGGGTTTCAAATGGAGGACTAGTCACGCCAGCCTCGTGTCTCCTGGGTCCAGAAAGTCAAAAGCAATTACCAGCCTAAGTAGACTGTTGTCTGCCAATAATGTTTAAGAGGAAGCGAAGTTTGTCTCACACGTCACAGAGAAGCCGCTCAAATATACAAAATAACTTTATGGAGAATAGTGCTCTTGCTGGTAGAACGTATGCAGTTACAATCTTGGGGAAATATTTCTATGTTTTCAAAAAGAAACAAAAAAATGAAAAAACCAAAAACAAAGAAAGTTTGCATAACTAGAAATCATGGTCTCAGCTCTTTTCTGAGAATTTATCTGCTGTAACAATGTTACCAACATTGTGGCACAAGTGCATTTTTATAAAAATATAATAGTTTTAGGGATGCACTGATGTGAAAATATCTCATATCAAGGCATAAATGCACAAATGCATTTTGGCACAAATGCGCTAATTTCTCAGGGCATTTGTGCCTAAAGTGAAACTGGACATTACAAAGGTTAAGAACAAGGAACGCTTTCAAACTAATCTGTCAGTAAATCAGAAGATAAAAGATAAAATTATAGTAACTTTTTTTTACTATAGATCTTCAGTAAAACAGTTTAAATTACATTTTCTTTAGTTTTTCTTAGGATTTAGCAACACTTTTTCCATCTCTGGATGTTTTCCAACTTCTAAATTTGATTACTAAAATAGATTCAGATGAATTATAATGTATTTTAGATGTGGACATTACAGCTGAAACTGTGTGGTCAAAAAAAAAAAAAAAAAACATAAATTATGGCCAATTTGGCAGATGTGTTCCTAGTTTGTAGCAACATCAAGCGAAGCAAGTGCAGAGAACATTACCCACACTGTAATGAAAAAGCATCATCATACAGAAACTAAGGCTAAGTGGACATTTCCCTGTACAGCAAAGTTTAGTTCACACCATCTCTAAAAGTTTGCCAACTAGTGTTCACGTGGCTTTTGACACCAGCTGGGAGTTCGACTGTAGTTCTTGGATTCTGGACAGTGCTTGATCACATCTGTTCTGCTAAGCCTCCTACGGCAGCTCTGAAGGGGACACATCTATAAATCTAACACTCACAAAGCAAGAAAATTTATGCTGGCAGAGTAATGGAGGAGAGGAGGAGCAGATGCCGAGAGCGAACAATTTGACTGGTAATGATTTAAATGATCACACATGGAGGAGGATGTATCACAAATCACTCTCTTAAAAGCTAAACCCATCTCTCAAACTACAATCTGTGTCAGTTCTTCAAAAAAAAGGAAAAGAAAGCCTGACAAAGTCCAGACAGTAATCTGGACAGAGAAAAGACGGCATGCCAAAACTTCTCCCTAGGGAGACTTTGATGGTCTGCATCCTCTCAATATATGACACTCTCTAAACCAGTTAGTAGACCATATTTTCAGTCTGATTCGTTTTCTGACGACTTCCACAGAACTTAAATTTAAAATGTAGTAATTGATTCAGTACGGGCAATAATTATCTCTGATTTGAGGAAAGATTTATCCCTAGTCATTGCAATGCATCTGTGCAGTTTGCATACAGTATGATTGATAGCTAGTATCAACCCTGCTGACTCATTCTCCATTTGATCCACTCAGGAAAAGACGCACACATGTAAACTGCTGGATCGGTTTCCAATAGTTGGCTCCTATTTGCTGGTGTTGAACATAAAGTGAAAAACAAGAGGCTTCTTTTAAAAGTCAGTGACTACAGGCACAGATTTCAATAGGGGTGTAATGGATTTGGAGCATGACATTTTACTATTTTAAGATAAACACCACAACATTTGTTTTTAAAGCATAGCCAAAGCACTACCTAGCTCCTTCCTTTTATTCCAAGATTTGATTATGCATCCAGAATATGAGGGATAGATATGACACAATGCATCTATGCTTATGACTTCGAAGAAAAGTAGGACCACAATAACTCCAGTGGATTTTCAGTTATTGCCTGGTTGTGACATCTGGTTAGATAAACAGTAAAGAACTCCCCCCCACTACGTTTTACGCTTTTTTGAAGAAAAATATGCTGAACTAGTGCTACTCTTACTTCAGTCCATTTTTTGTGTACTTTACCCGCCTCTGTTTTTTGGGGAAACATAAACCTAGGGTTCTGAACCAAAGGAGACAAACCACAAAGATATCCAGAAAGTAACACATAACAAAAAGCCGTCCAACTCCTGAGTGACCTCCACAGGGCAGACAGAATATCTGTGGAAGCCAAGGCTGACAATCCCTCTGCCCAATAAAGAGAGGCCAGAAAGCTGACAGAGACTGACACAAAAGCCCAATTGGGTCTCAAGAAAGTAAGCAGCCTTTTTCTATATACTGAAGATATATAGAAAAAGCACAACTGTTCTGTTCTATGGTTAGAAATGATTTAGGCATCAGATCCTACAGGACCTCAAATGTCTTCTTCCTGAACTCCAAGTCTGGTGATCAGAACTCCAAATCATACACATCAACAACTTGGTATAAAAATTTGAGCAACAATACTGAACACAACTCAGTAGAACAGTGACCAGATTGAGATACCTCCTCAGTTTTTGAGAAAGACAGCAGACTATATCTGCATGCATGTGCACTCACTGTCATTTAACAAATCAATATTTTCCTATTTTGAATTATCCATTTGTCCTATGTTATGCCTTTTACTTGACATTTGTTGTGACATTGGTGCTATGAGCATCAGTTGCATTGAATTAAATCAGATAACGGCCACTTAGGTGCGTCTAAACTGTAGCTTTTTATGTAGTTCTGTTGTACGACAATCATCAGTATGTGGTCTCCACAGAAAAGATAAACCTGACCAAAAAAAATTGAGAAACAGACTGCTGATAGTGTAACAGACCCACAGCTAGAAAACAAGAAGAGCGATGAAAAAGATGACAGAAAACAGCGAGTCAGAAATAGAGGGAAAAAAAGCGGTTTGCAGGGTATGATGGATGAAGCTGAGGTAGAAGAGGATGAGAGGAAGGAAGTGAGCACGTCTTCCCCAAGCTACGGCGCCCTGTCAGGCTCTCAGCTGTCCTGCAGGAGTGGGCGGCTGATAACAGGTGTGTGTGTCCTTTCTGCAGCATATGGGTGCGTGTGTGTGTGGGGGGGGTGTGTGTGCCACATGTTCCCTAAGTCTGGAGACCACAGGGGGCTGACAGATTATCTGTCGAGATGCCGGGTGGAGGGTTTCCTCGCTCCCTCACTTTCTCTCTCTCGTTTTCCTCAGTCACTCACTGCTGGCTCACTTTATCTTGCACTGCTCAAGGTCACTGCAACACTGCGAAAGTTTGGAAGGTACACGATACCAGGAGCTCAACAGTGAGTCAGCACTTTGAAACTACTCTGCTTGTGTTCGGCTGCCAGACTGGCACAAGAGCAAGCGTGACTCCTGTGACGCGTACAGTATTTTCAGATCCAGCTCTCTCCATCAAGGTTAAATGCATCCTTTGGTAATCACATCTTTGCATCAGTTGCTGCTTTAACACACAACTTGTAACCCCCAGCACTTGAAACAATTTAAAAAAGGAGTTCTGTTTTGCATTAAATCTGGTCCGTGCACTTCCACGTATCATAAAATTTCGGTTTTATTATCCGCAGTTACAGTAAAACCTTACTCACTATTTGAATCCGTCTCAGCTTTCCATCTCCCATAATGTAGCTGTGATTACGCTAACAGGGACAGAGGGAAATATTGCTAGTTAATGAACTGCAATGTTCAGAAAATTAAATAAAAAATCCACAGGCCACCATCCAGCCACAAAGACCTTGGATTACACTTCCTTCCAGCTGTGTGTGTCCTGTAACAGAAGAGAAACAGCCTGTTGGATTCGAGCACATCCCGGGCCTGTTTCTGGATTCTTACAGCTTGGCAGCAAAACAGACAAAACCTGGAGTACAGGCCCAAATTACAACATAGAGCAAAAAGAAAGGAGAAAAATATTCAATAATTGATTAATTCGTCTTAAATTAGCTGTGTTATTGTTGCACAATGACCCCCCAAAAAAGCTGTGATAGAAATAATATGTGGACAAAACCAGTGGTATTGCTTTTGTTCTGTAAATAAGACAGAATTTCCTAAAATGATACACAGTTTTGTGAAAGAGATGTCTCCTCTTACAGAGAGGTATTGATTATTCCACCACAACACTCTCTAAAACGCATTAAAAAACTTAGATCGTTCTGGAAAAACTGCACCACAAACACATACAAAAGATATACAGAAGACATTACACACACAAAAAAAATTGTTGCAACCTTTGAAAGCAAATATTCTGGGGTGCTGAGTTAGAGGTTTTTGGCTCTGGTCAGTTATTACTGTAAGTCACGACACATCATGAAATACTCATTAAATATTTCTTTTGGCTTTCAGCATCTAACCACTGTGAGATTACTTTTTGTCTTTAGATCAGAGTTTTTTAAACAGCCTGCCTAAATGAACACATCAATAGTGTTGACACACATCTGACAGGATTTCAGTTGACAGTAGCAAGAGCATATTAGTGATTAAAAGGTATATTAAGGTTTTGAAGAAGTTACTTAACCAAAACCACTAAATAGTTGCTGTCATACAGTTCAAACATTTCCTAAGTCACTTTAATTGCTTGCCTATAGAGTGACTGGAGTTTTCTTTGGCTTAATGGAGCTCATAGAGTAATTTAGCTCTCCAACATGATCCCAACATGATGCGGTCATCTGGCTAAAAGAAAGAAATGTCCAGTTGTAGATATTTCTTGACTCTAAAAAAATGGAGTGTCATAGCTCAGAACAATGTTAGAGATGACTTTGAGGACTGGGGAAGGATACAAGCTTATCAGGAGGTGGGTGGAAGTTAAATGGTATTTGGAGTATTGAAGAGAGGAGCCAATGAAAAGAAAAAGAAATTGGAAAAGGATAATCTTTCCTTTTTAATCTAATCATAACTCTTTAATCTGCATTTTGGACTTAGAACTAAAGCTATTTTTACGATTTCTTTCTTACCTTATGAAAGAATATCAACCTGTCATAATTGTGTTACTCTATAAAGAGTAGTTTTAGTATATTGTGCAGTAATGACCTGATTTTAGATGTAGTTTTCACAAACAGATAACCATAAGAAGAACTTAGAGAGGCCAATCAACAATCATGATTTTGGTCTGTGCGAGGAAGCAGGAGTACTCAGAGAGAACCCAGTGCATGCACAGGGAGAACATGCAAATTCCATGCAGAAAAACCCTGGGCCAGGATTCAAACCCACTACCTTCTACCGACTGCACCACTGTGCAGCCCTGTTTTAAACACCATCTGATTACATATATTTTTTGTTTTAAATATGGGTGTTATTACTATGATGTTATAAGACAATAGTATTTGTACTTACAGTACCAGTGATTGCCTTATGTTGGGTCAGCTGACATTACATATCAGCGTGTATTTGCTATTAATCTCCCATTGTTTCTTTTCATTTGCAATTGGATACTGCAATGAATCACAAACTGCTCTAAATGACATATTTCTGTGGTTGCCTTTCTCAGTTTCTTTTTGTTGGTTTTCATGCATCTTACTCTCATACTTTTCCTCAGCATCTCTCTGTCTCTGTGTGTGCGTAGTCCAGCCAACTAATGTGGTTTTTTAGGGATTTCTGTGGCTGAGTCATCTTACATTCTGTACTGTATCGTCCAAATTGTCATCTTCCCAAAAGTCTCCCAAGAGTCGGATGCGACTGGCTTAGTATGAAAGGAAATTTTGATTGTGTTTGGTGGGGGGGCAGAGAGACCCTCTTCATATTTGGTCCTCATGCCCAAAATAGTGTCAACTGACCCTCATCCCAACTCTCTCTCTCCCTCTCCAAGGCCCCAGAAGAGCTTCTAAAACAGTCAGGCAGCTATGCTCTCACATGTTCCAGCTCAGTCCAAATTATTTCCCAGTTTATCTGTAATCCATCTATCTATTCAATACAGCTTCAGACACACTAGACATTTTGCAACAACAGCCTTCGCTTGGAGCTGCGAGCGAGAGAGAGAGAAAGAAAGAAAACACAACTCGGTGTTCACAAACCTCAATTCATGGGCTGTAAACCACCTCCAGATTTATGCTCCACCACATTCTCCACATTACAGAAATACAAGCCTTTTCCTCAGCCATCTCTCCAACACCAAATCCTGCAATAAAAATATTGACTTAGCATTAAAGTGATTTGCTGTTTTATTTATGACCTTGATCAGACCCAAAAAAGCATGCTTTGATTGCAGAAAATCAGAAGCCTCATTGTAATTTCAACATTTTTATTCCAGGCTTAGCTACACATATCGCTCTCCGTAGCATTCAGATATCCATGCCCTCCTTCCCCTCCTTCTCTCAACTCAGACCTTTCAACTTACAAGCTTTCCTTGCTTCCCAGCTGCACATCCTCACCCCGACTTCACCCCAGCTCTTGTTCCCCATTCACAATCCAAAGCTCAAATCTGTAACCCCAGTTTATGTGGACTGATTTTCTCCATGCTGAAACAACAAACGTCTCAGGTGGTCACACTCAATCTTTTATTGTGTGGAACAAGAGGGAAAATATCTATTGTGTTTGAAAGTCATGGTGAGTGGATCAGCAACTACACATAAAGCTGACTTTTTAAATAAACGCATAGATGTGTATTTAACAAACTATGATAACCTTCTCAATCTGTTGTACGACTGCCATGTGTTTTAATGGCGTATGAGGATACAAACCTTTAAGTAAGTACCGTATTTTCCAGACTATAAGCTGCACCTCCAAATGGAGCAGTTTACTTGTGTTAATTTCAGTTTTTATATCAATATGTCTATTACTATGTGAAATAAAATAAATAAATAAAAATAAACCCTAGTGATTGCCTCCAATACGTAATAACTGGCCACGCCACCCTTAACAGCAACAACTGCAATCAAGCGTTTGCAATAACTTGCATGTATGACGCAGGCAAGTCATACATGACCGACCACTGACGCATTTGGCGCAGTGGTTAAAGCAAATGCCCCCCACCCTGGGAGAGCCTGGGTTCGAATCAAGCTTGGTTTACTACATTTTGTTGCTTGTACTTGTGACATTGCAATGACAATTAAGTTGAATTAATTAATTAATTAATGACAGACCTATATAAATATACATATAAAACATGCTCCATATAAAACATTTTTTAAAATAACAGGAGTTCAGCATTAATGGCCAAATCAGGCACTGTTTATGGTAGAAATTTCTTCAAAGCAAATAATTTACAAGTAGGTGTAATAGAGTAACAGAAAACCAACGGACCCCAAAGTCGTGATGGGCATGCTGCTGATTCTGTGTGCTCAGTCACTCTGTGATGAAACAGGTGGCCCGTGTCTAAAGAGGAAGGTAGTGGATCTAGTAAATGCTGGTTATAGACATTTTTTTCTTAATATAAAAGAGAAATGCTGCATTCCTGAGTCTGTTCAGAAGTACAGCATAATTTTATTAAGAGCTTTAATGTACAAGGGAACCACATAAAATGGCAGGGAAAAATGACTTAGTACTTAGCTAAATTATCTGAATATCTCTAAAATAAAAATCATAATTAAAGAGACAAAAAAAAGAAAACAAAAAAAAAACACCACGGGAAAAGGTTCTTATGATTGCTACATTTTAATGATTCCAGACACACAACCTATACACTGGTGCCATAACTAATTGTATCAGCTCTCAGAAACAATGGTTATTAAATGAAATATTAGTTTAGGGCTCCACAGAAAAGTCTTCAAGCATTTTCCAGTTTTTGTAGTTTTGATAGTTTTTGTTGAAAAGAAAAATGTAGGCTCTACTTTTCTTACTTCTAAATTAATCTTATTCTTTTTTATCAGTTTAATGTACAGTGATGACGAACATTTGTTTCACATTTTGTTTTAGATTAGAACATTCATCAGAGAAACATTCTAAGAGAAAAGTTTAGATACTGTAACTTGAAACATCAAGACGGCACTGTCCAGAACCCACAAATATTTACTCGGGCACAAATATAGTGAGTAAACTCATGAGAAATAAAGCAGATGGACTTTATTAACCAGCAAGCGCCCACTGTAATATAAATAATTTGGAGGAAAATAAATGTCATTTGCCTAAGTGGAACAATCTGAAATCCAAACAAACACCCACACTACCATCAACTGAAGACTAAGCTTTTAGCGAAATGCCAGAAGCAGGTTCCCCTCTATTTTTCCATGGAACCTGTTGCTGCATTCTTCTTTTATGGTTATGGTGCTTGACTCATCGAGAGGTCAGATTATAGGAAGTTAGTCATAAAATCCGAGCACACAGAGGATTTCGGATGGGATATAACACAGCTGCAGATCTAAGAGTCTACCCTGTGTGTACCTCCAAATCGTTCAGTGACTCCACCAGTCTGCTTAAAGGGTATTAAACAGAATTTAGGGATGCTATGCCCTAAAATCCCCATCATAACCTGTGCCATCAGCATTTAGAGACTACAGAAAGAAAACGCAGCCCCAGCATTTGCTCCAAGTTTTTAATTTAACTACTAATCTCAAAACAACAAATAAACATTGACTTTAATTTGACTGTATAATTTTTTCTCTATCTCAGCTTTTAGCTGATTAGCAAATCTGGGGCTGAAATCCATAATTTTCTTCCTTTCAGCAGTAGTTTTAGTACATATCAAGTCTTCTGGTTCAGATCTGCTCTGCATCTCCAGAACCAGAAACAAACAAGGAGAAGCAGCGATCAGCTTCTTTGCACCACAAATCTGGAACAAGCTTCCAGAAAACTGCAAAACAGCTGAAACACTGAGTTTCTTTCAATCAAGTCTAAAAACCCACCTGTCTAGAGTTGCTTTTTAACCATGATAAATTAAACAATGACCAACATATTTGATGTGTGTGATGTTTTTGGTGATGGTACTCATCAAAATGTAATGTTAGTTGTTGAATGCAAGGTGTTTTCTTCACAACTTTGCAATTTTCTGTTTTTATTATGTAATGCACCTTGAACCGCCTTGCTGCTGAAATGTGCTATACAAATAATCTCGATTGATTGATAACAGGAAGGATAAACATACTACACTTGCTCTGTTTAATTCTTTAAACATTTTTCATGTCATGGAACCATCAAGATTTGGAAAGATTTCCAGCCTTCTGAGTCTTTTTTTGTCATGCTAGCTGCAACTTGATTACTGAAGTAATTGTTTAAAACACCCCTAAAATATCCATTTCTTTAAGGTATTTAGAAAGCTATGCTAATTAAAATGTCAAATCTAATCATAGATTTATAGGTTATAGTAAACCTTTTTTACAATGCAATTGTTATTTCACATATGACTCTCCTCCTAACTCATAAATGCTCAAAGCACAAAAGCAAACACAATAGTTTGAATCCTGTTATTAAATGTTATACTCTGTAACTTATATTGAACTTAAATAAATCAAGAATAATTTGGAAAAACCAGAGACTGAGAAAAACACAAAACTAAAATATGTTTAGTGCCTTTCCAACACTGACAAATGTTCTTTTTTTAAGTTTTATTGACTCTATTGGCTTTCATTTGAGAGTGGTCAGACAAGAAAGTGACAAGAGAGAGGGGGAAGACATGCAGCAAAGGTCATCAGACCAGGACGTGAAGCTGTGACAGCTGCTTAGAGGACTAAAGCCTCCATACATGGGTTGTCCTTTATATCTGTGCCACTGCAGCAATCCTAAATAAATGTTCTTTTAACAATCCCACGTTTTTAAGAGATGAAGTCCTTTGGACCTCACAAGATTTTTACACTGTGCATGGTCTGGTGCTCACACTTTGACAAAGTTTTATATTTGTGTGATTTCGGAAACTGATGGTCTGATGGCACATCCCCCTGATCTCCCACTGTCTGACCGTGACAGTGCGGGATCCTCTTGAGCGTGGCAAATGAGACTGCAGGAGGGTTAAGAAATTAGGTGACTAAACAATCTGGTTATAGACAAAAATATATGAAAAAATAGTTACTCCTTCCACTATAAGGAAAGCTGTGCTTCATCACACCACAATCCCCCCACTCTTTGCAGTGACTATACATCCAGACAGACTTCTCTATAGAAGTTGCAGTTAATGCTCCACCATAGGTCATTGCTATTGGTTGTGCTTTCTTTTTATTAGCTTTCCTCATGCTGGTATGTCGGCTCCCATTGCTGAATAAACTTTAAAAGCAATCCACAAATGGCAGCATCCATTATTACTTCTGTAAACAGTGCGCTGCTGTGTGACGTTGTTTTGGGGTTATAAACTGTTCACACAGAAGTTGAATTTAATTAGCAGTCTGAACAACCATGCAAAAAAAAATGGATCTCAGCAAAAAAATAAATAAAAAATGGAATTGATAAATAAACAAACAAGGAAATGTTTCTAACAAAAAATCTAAGGCTCAAAGGATCGCAAGTTTTTATTTTCCGTTTCTTTTCTCATCTAGCTTTCTAAATACCTTAAAGAAATGGATATATTAAACGATTATTTCAATAATCAAGTATTTGTATCAATTATTCTGACTATTAATCGCGTAATTGAACAAAAAAATGTGTACAGTGTTCAGTATTTCCGCTGCACCTGCATGGACACATCCGCCGTGCAGTTGACAGGAGCTACAACAGTAGCTGTCGTATTCCATGCATTGCGCCAGTGATTTTAAGAATGCTTATTGGTCCCCCGAAAATGATAAAACTCTGGACATTACCATCTGTCAATGAAGTCCCCCTGGACCAAACATGAAAATTGGAAGTTATGGCTTTCGTCAACAGCTCATAGGCAGAAGTAAAAGCGTTGCACAACACAAATAATCACCTGACCGGAACACTGTGCGCTAAATAATAAAACACAATTCAATGAAGCTTCGAGGCAGATAATTTGCCTCGAGAAATTTTAATAAGATACTTGAATCATTTGAGGAATGATTCAATGATTCACGCTCAAGCGTATGTAGTGATTCACTGAGACCCAAAGCTTTGGCTTTGCATCCATCGTTTTGGTCAATAAAGATGACCTACTATGAAGTCCATTTATCAAGATGAGCTAAACTTTTCCTGACTTTGCCGGTTCAAGTGTATCTAGCGACTTGCCAAAACCAAAATGCATGAGCGAGATCAAGAAAAAGCCCTTTTGCATTAAATTTGAAATACAACAGCAGAGTTTTATTTCCTCATTACCTTTTCTGTTTTATAAATAACAGCTTGCTGCTCTTAAATGAAAGCTTGATGGCAGGAAAGCAGGAAAGAACGAGAGGCACGCCAAAAGAAAGGAGAGACCCGCTGAGAAGCAAGCGCTATGGAGCAAATGCAAATGTGAGAGGGAGGAGAAGTGCAACGAAATGAAATCAATAATGAACGGCTCCATAACAGGAACTTAATCAGAACAGCAGGTCCCTATATTGCTCCTGACTAGCGCACGCATCACCGGCGTCGATTCAATTTACTCCCAGAACCCTGAAAAAATAAATAAAACATGGAAAATAAATTGAGACGCTCATTCAAATTCATTAGAACCCGTCCCTGTGTGCCTACAGTACATAATATCCCTTGAAGAAGTGGGAAAAAAAGAGAAAATATGCCAACTACTCAGTATTGGTTTTGGAAAGAGAATACTGGTAAGAGAACTCTGTTATCACTGTCTTTTTCCTTTTGTCTGCTCACACTTCCCCATCATAGCATTTAAATAAGCATATCATCCAGCATTTAAAACAGTACAATCAAAGTACAACGGGTAAGAATTCAATAAAAATTGTTTTCTTAATACGTCTAGTTTTAATTGGTCTATTGGCATGCATTTCACATCAAATGTCAATAATGACCCAAGTAATCCCTATATAATAGACAAGGCCAACACGTTCCACTAGTCCTAGATCCCTTTAAAAGAAGCTGCAATGTGCCTTTTCTTCAGTGCTGGAATCTTGTGCAATAACTGTGTCTAGAATCCATTGAATGCATTGCTTTTTCTTTTTTTGAGACCCTCTGATAATGGTCCTTGGCTGGTGGAAAACTGATTATTTATTTGACTCTTCTGTCAGAAATCTTACAGAAGAGTCCCTGTTTGTGTTTTTTTTTTAACGAGGAAGGAAGTTCTTATCACTTCCAGAATACGGCATGAGCAGTGTTCAGTGGAACTGTTAAAAATACTGGAAATAATCAGACTATCATGATTTCCAACAAGGTTGTGAAAGCTTTAAGCCTTTATAAATCCGTTACTAGATGCTTCTTCTTCGATACTTTATTAAGGAGATTATTTTTTAGAGGTTGATAATTGAGACTAATCTATCTGATGATAGGGGGCACGACTGTAAAGACTGTAAATATGTAAAAACTGCTAGATTTCAGATATCTTCTTATTTTTCCATGCATTATTGTTTCTTTTCCTCAGTTATTCTGTGTTATTCCACTTTGTTGCATAGCTTATGGGATAACTTGAGTTTATGTCTTTGTATGTGTGGGTTCCTTTGGTTGCTCCTGATATGAACAAGCTCATTAAATAAAACAAAAAAAACTTCAACTGGTGAAAACATATTTTCCCGACTATTTTAGAAGCAAGTGCTGTGTAAACTCACTGAAAAGGTATGTTCGTTCTTTGAATTAAATATGCAGTACTGTCCTCTGTTTAATGTAATTCTAGAGTGGCTTCATGATGTTGACATGAAGGCTCAGTTGGGGCCACACCATCTGTTGCAGACGTCCTTAGTCTCCTCCTTGCTGGAAGTGGGTATTCATGACTGTGACTGTACGTTTAAGCGTGTTGTCAAGCTTTAGAAATAATTTGCGATTTATCAGATGCCTTGGCTGGTCCTTTTGCAGCTACGTACCTTAAAGTGCTTTGGATATTTGCACAGTACAAGGGCCTCGCCACACACACACACGCACATACACATTTCTCGACAATCCAATTACATGACTAAGCCACTCAGAAAAGGAGGGGAAAAAAATTGTCAATCTCATAACATTATACGGCAACAAAAGAAAGGGGAAAAGTGAAACAGTGAAAGGCAATGTGGCGTAAAAATGCCAGCAAAATGACGTGCGGAGCTAGGGTGTGGGTGGTCATCCAGGCACAGGAACTTTGTACTTATGGCAGCATTGAATTGATGGCTTAATAGTTAGATCTGCTTTCTCAGATCTGCCAACATATTTTACTAAGCACCCTATTCTCAAATTTTCTTATTTTTTGTGTTTCTTCCTTTTTCATATCTTTCTGTCACTAATGTTATAACTCACTTACTTTCTTTTTTTGTTTCCATCACTACTTTGGCCCGAGATTGAGACAGTTTCATAATCGCTGACACCTCCTCAACACTGTCTCTAATTGAAAGATGAATGAGTTATTTGGGCTTAATCCATCACTCTGTCACCTGAAGAGAGGAAGAAAGTCCTAGAAGTAGTAAAGAGGGCAGGAAAAAAGATGAGAGGACCCGGAGAAGGGAGGAGAAGACAAACCCAGTGGAGAGTGGCAGCAGGAGACAGAAGCAAGCAAGGACAGGACGAGAGTTGAGAGGCATGAGGGCAAATATGAGGCTATAAAACTCTGCTGTAAAGATGATGTATCATCCAGTATTATAGTCATAAAAAGAAAATAACTGGAGACAAATATTTTATTAAGGCATTTGTAAATACTCTTAAATAACTGCAAAGCAATTTGTCAAGAGCAAAACTGTTTGCAGTTTGTCTGAGGAGTACTATGTTCTTGTGCTTAAGATGAGCCAAGATGAGAATGTCTCAACCTTGACAGAAGAAAAGGCATTCCTCTGCTTCTACATTGCAGCAATTGTTTCTTCTTGAAGTGCCAACTGCAGAATCTGTACATTTACAACATCATAACCGTTATTTTAAAAGGCCAAAATAGATCAATATTATACTGCCATATGCAGCCTCCACTTTGTGTCTTGGATAACACTACACCAATACCTCTGGTTTCTTTTCTTTATTGATATTTGAAGGTAGGATTTTTTTTTTTTTTTCAACTTACCTAGTGGAAAATTTCTAGCTTCAAAGTAGCCAAAGAGTACATCACATTAGTATGTTTACATGTTGAACAAAGAACAGAAAAGTTTCTGTTTTACAGTTTTCAGTTTTTAATTTTTGTCTGAAACACCGTCTTCAGGTCTTTGAAATTTTTGGAAGGACATGGTTTAATTTTTTTTTATGGAAATCATACAGACGCCTTAATTTGTAATGCTAATTGCCGATTAGTTTAAATTTTGAAACACCATCGCTCTAATCATTGTCTTTGTTTCAAAATGTCAGTGAAACATTTCATCACAGTTTTTCATCCGCTTCTGTAATAAGGAATTGATCATTCAAGGTTGTTAGGTGAGAAGACAAACATTTGTTCTTGGATCTTTGAATTTCATAAATCCAGGTCACAATTGGCTCGTCAAATATTTACAATAACTACTGAGAAACAGTGACGCAGAGCAGTACTTTGATTCATATGTTGTGGTACATTCTACAGATGCTATAAACAGATTTGAATTCAAGCCATTTTCAGGGATTGTCACAGCTTGATTTTCTTGTACCGTAGCAAGAATACATTGCTTTGCACTGGTTGTTTTTGCCAGAGGTGCCATGAACAAATCAGAAAGTGTCCATTTTCAATACCTTTGCTCTGTCAAGTTCTAGAAATGGATGTGTGCCTCCATCCCTGAGATACTCTCCCTATGATGGCATTTTTTGCTCTATGGCCTTTTGAGAAATGGTTATCACACAGGGACAGTCAAGCTTGGATGATTTTGTAACTACCAGTCAGAACTGATTTTCTTCATTTTCCATTTTCAGCTCATAGACAAGCATTGCACAAGAAGCTGATATGACATGAAGTGCTCTTTTTTTTTTAACCAAGTATTCGGTTCAGACAAACATCCTCCATCTGTCATAAAACCATAAATTGCCCCCCGACAAACTCCTGAGTAATTTGGAGCTGAAAATAGGGGTCAATACGAGCACTAAATATCCGGGGAGAAATTGTCTTAGTGACTATCTCTGTTACATGTATGTTGTTGATGTCTGAGACAAATCCACCTGTATCATTTGACCTGGTAAACAGAGTTTCACCTACATGAATAGAATTTCCAGGGTTGCATTGTCTTGACTGGCCTTCAAGCTCTTTGTAAAGATTGATGTGCCTCCTTTATGTTGCCATATGAAGTTAGTACTCATAAAGTAAGTCAGTTTATTGTACCTATGTGGCGCCTGCAGAGTTCAGGGTGTATTATCTCTATTACTGAGAACTTAGAGTGCACCTGTAGTACTCAGACAGTTCCCACCAGAATCTCATGGTATCATAACAGAACTATGCGTTACTTACCCATTTCCTATAAAGTAACTACAACGAACATGCACTACTTTTCATATACCTATGACTTGCCATATGCAGCCTGGTATAGTGGGTATATAAGCTACGATACATCATCTACAGGTTCAGGGGGGTTTGTATGGTTTCGGAAAGTGACGGACCGACTGGACAATCCCCTATGCTGCCCCAGTCCTGCTGAGTGTCTATGAGGACTAGAAATAGTTTTATTCTGTATTGTTTTATTCTGCACAGACTTGTGATGCCTAGTCCAAAACAATGACTTAGTTATCCTATAACTATTTTCTAATTAACTCGGCAGTACTCTTGAGATTATTATCTATTTGGAAGACCACTTTGTGCCAAAGCTTTGACTTCTTAGCCTGTTGTCTCGGTTGCTGTAGTGTCCTCATAATGTTTCCTCGTGATGCTATTTAGTTTGTGAAGAGGATCTTATCCTTCTTCAGCAAAGCAACTTCACAACATGATGCTTCCACCTATTTACTTTATAATTGGGTTATTAGTCTTAGCTTTGTAAGCTTAACATTCAGACATCTCAGTGTTATAACCAAAGATAAAGTGGCTGTGAAGGTCCTCAGTTGTCTTCCTAATTTAATGTCAGACAGTGGAAAAAACACTATCAGACTCTTTATATAGTTACTGTTTATATCTGGTTTCAGTTACGTATTAATCATGCTAAACTATCACTGCATTAAATTGCACTATATAGTCCTCAAGATGTATAGAGAGATGTGTTCAGAAAGCAAAAAGTAATTCAGTACACTTTGGTCCTGCTTAAACAAACGTAACCCTCAACAATTCCTGACGATTTAACTATATTCTGTTTTCCAGGCATAGGGCAGAGCAGGCAAATCATAAAAATAAAAGCAATAGCAAAGGACATAGAGCTGGAAAACTGTTTGTAGGTTGCACCTGGTATTAAGTATGTCTAGATGTAATAGATGTCTATTTGCTTGGGAAAACGGGGAAAAAATTGGTCTGCTTTAGTACAATGAAAGAATATAAAGCTTATGGTGCTGGCTCGGATAGGGAAAAGATGATCTAATGCTAGACAGTAATATTTCCTCACAGAGAATCTGGAACTGTCCACCTATAGTGACAATCTGTTTGAATCAAAGACTGAAAGAGAAGACAGGATCCTCATTAGAGGTGCCATAAAACCAGCAGCTCAGCCAAGACTAGCAGCCTGAGGTCACAATAATGCCAAGACACTATACTATGAGCTATGCCTCACCGATGACATATAGTCAAAGCACCTATTTGTTCTGTGTGTGTGTGAATACTGAACCCATTACTTGAAGTTTAAATACTATGTTAGTATACTTCTCAAGAAAGCTCCCTCTCAGGGTGGAGAGGTTTTAGGAGCTGGATCTGCACAAGTTTAAGTACATTTTCATTTAATATTTTTTCTTAGTTTCGGCTGTTTATGTTGGTAATTTTGATTATTAAAACATATCAGTGCAAATCCTTACAGTCTAC
This sequence comes from Brachyrhaphis terrabensis, assembly GCA_903067065.1. Lineage (NCBI taxonomy): Eukaryota > Metazoa > Chordata > Actinopteri > Cyprinodontiformes > Poeciliidae > Brachyrhaphis > Brachyrhaphis terrabensis. Next base: position 24,787 of record CAEGAG010214729.1, read on the forward strand.
AAATTTTTCCGATACAAAAGCCACATGGAAGCCCCAAACACAGACTTTCCTCTCTAAATGAATGAGGAAGATGATCCACGGGTAAACCTCCTTCAACCCTGGCTTTATTTCATCAGTAGGCTCCATGTGTTTCCTGTTTCCTCCACCATAGCTTCATTTTCACAATTCCTAAGATTTTCAAGCACAGACAGAAACCGTTTCTTTTTATTTGATAGCCTGGAGAGTGTGGTGTGAGTGCTGCCAACACTTCTATAGAAAGTGGTATAAAGAGTGCCCGTGCTGCCAGATTTTGTAGGTGTTGAGCTGGTGGATGGGTGTAGCGCAAATGCTTTGGTTTAAGGCATCCAATAATGTCTTTCCTGAAACCGTCTTGGAAAGGGATTTCAACTAAAAACTTTTAGGAGTCCCATTATGTAGGATTAATAACTGAATTTATTCTGCTGAAAACAGCAATGATTTTGAAGGTTGTTCATGTTTTTGTGGAGAACCAGTAAATTTTCTTTCTTTTAAGAAAAATTTCTTTACACATAGAAACTGTAAAATTCCAGTTAGAATATATACATTTTCTATTTATAGGGTTTCCTGTATTTGGACAGGTACAGATTTAATGTCTGTTTAATATTTGGCATAGTCATTTGTTTATTAGACTTAAAAAGGTGGTAAATAGCATAGGAGTTTGTGGTTGTAACAATATATCCATACACATAATTCAATAGTTAAGGATGAACATGGGTTTTCAGATCACAGTCAGAAAAAAACGAATGAAAAGAAATTGTGTGCATATGTTTTTCTTTTATAACAAAAAAATCAGCCCTCTTAAAAGCAGTCAGGCAAACACACCATCTGTGTTTTAGAATATGCTGTAATAGAGTTACAGCATATCTTTAATGCATTTAATGCATATCTTTAATTTGCCTGTTGGTTATCAAAGTTTTAATTAAAAAGTGTCTATTCTATAAATATAGACATTTTTTACTATAAATATAGTAGAAAATAAAACAATACGATAAGAAGTGACTTTTTTGTCTTTATGTAAAATATAAGGTGATGTAGACAGTTAACTTTGGAAATAATAAAATAGAAAAAAATAAATGCTTTACAATTGCTACTAATCTAGTCACACGCCACAAGGTGGCGCTTAATTGAGCGAATGTAGAAGTTTATTCACCATGTGTTTGGATTATTTAATTACAGATGGTGTAGACTATTATTTACACTACGGTCTAAGATGTTGCAAAGTGGAAAAAAATATGACACTTTGGCTTACCATATACCCATCAGTACCTCCCTTCTGAAAAAACATAGTGAGTTCTTCAAAATCATTAATTTCAGTAAAACCAGACAATAATGTGATGTGGAGCTTTAGAAAATATATTTCTGTCATGGTAACAAACACAGTGCAATGAAAGTATATGTGCCAGACCTCTTGTAAAAGTAGTGATTGTGTGTTAGATGTATTCAGTCAGTCTGTCTCACTGCATGTGCCCATGGGTGACGTCTGCAATATAACAGGCAAGTACATATATACCATCTGTAAAGCTTTACTGTTACAACCATGCAAATTATGCTTATAGACTTCTGCTTTAGTTTACTCAAACCCTGCTGCACAATAGACTATGCCAAACTAATCCATAGCTGTTTTTGCTTCACTGGTAGAAAAATTTAAGAAGAGTTAACTTTACTGTTAGAGGTATAAAGAGCTACATAACTGTCCATTCTGACCAGGGAGTTTGCAAAGTCTAGCAAAGTCCACAAACTTTTTCAAAGTCAAAGGCCATTTATTGCTTGATTTAACGGAAAACACAAAGGGCAAAGGAGTAGGTTGGACGGCTTTGTCTCATTTGTGTGAGCCACCAGGATCACTGGTTCTTATCAGTGAGGAGGAGTACGAGGGTGGAAAATCAACACAGAAAAAATTTGAATCGGTCATCTGAAAGAATTTTTGACTTTCATTACTAATAACAGTTTTTCCTAAATGCAAATCTCTGCTGGAGTAATTGAACACACAAGCACCTATTTTTTTCTCTTTTTTGCTGACACGTTTAACTAACACACTTGCTTTTGATGAATTAAAGCTATCATATCACAACTCCTTGTTTTACCTTCTGTTAAACCTTGTGGATGCTATAACTATATTACATTGCATGCTGTGCAACTGAATGAAAAACAACACTAGCGCAACCTCAATAGAGTTGAGCTAACTCTGCCAAAAATATTACAGAAAGGAACCAAAAGATAAATTAAAGCCCATTCTGTCAGAAATAAAAGAAAATATCACTGCTCTTTTTTTTCTACCAAGTAAATAAAAGAATTGCTCCATGTTCAGCCAATATGTAACACAGAATAATGGACAATTGAAAACAAATAAGTTGTCCATTAATTGTAGAAAAGCCTTAAAGACCTCGCAAATGATGAAATGTCAAACAGTAAAGCAGGAGAGTTTCATCCAGGGTTTTCTCCTACATCATACTCCTCTGTAAAACCTGGCAGGTTACTGTTTTCTTAACTCCAGTTTTGCTGCTCCCTCCAGATTTCTGTCCAATATGGGCTCCCATTCCATGTGTGTTCTTCTTCCACCCAAAAACCTATTCTTTTTTTTTTTCCAAACAGTAGCTCCACTGATCTTTACCCTTTGTTTTAATTCACTTTTATATTCTCAAGACAAACAAAAAACAACTTTGTAAGGCATAAAACTAGTAATCACTGATTATCTTTGACAGCACAGTTCCAATATCACCTCTATTACCATTGCACTGGCTCCCAAGAGACTCCAAAAATCTCAATCTTAATCAAGAACTGAATATTTAATTAAGTGTCCGCATGTGTCGACATAGCAGTAGTTGTGTAACAAAACAGCCCTTTACAGTTAGCATTTTTAGAATGAAAACACTCACTGCAGATAAAATCAACTAGTCTGTCCGCACCATCTCCGTTTTGAAACAACGTCCACAAATTCTTGAGGCTGAACTCTTTCAGCAAAAGAGGCGGTTACTGTCTGGTCGGCTGGAGAGCTGAGCAAAGTTCTAGCCAGTGTTACTGGCAAACGGAGAAACACGTTCCAGCAAATAGGATAATGTACGGCATAATGATGAGTTGGCTCCAAATACTGTTTGCCTAAGCCCTGTCTTTTATAACAAAGAAAAAACTGTTGTTCACACACCATAAATCCACTGGTCCTTGGTGGCTGTGTGAGTGCCTGTAAAATGAGAACAGGCTGTTTGTGCAGGCATGTGTGTATTTGTTTGTGAGATATTCACGTTCCATATAACAGGAACTCCACAGTCGGAGCAGTTGCATCAGCCCTAATTCTCCAAGAAGGATTATAAAAAATGAAACAGCTGCAATATTTTTAATATTATGCGCCAGATGTAAGTGCAATGCATCTAGAAAGTGTGGGTCATTGAATGCCCCACTGCAAGCAATCAGTGTAAAAACAGTCAAAGCTCTGTATTCGTCATTGCATCTTAAGCTGGATATGCATCACTTTTGTCTTTGAGATGGTTATCGTACAGTGTCTTGCACAAGTAGAGAGGAAGATGGTCAAGACATTTTCCCAACTATTCACTTAGGGGAGCAGAATACAAAAGCAATCAACACTTTTGCAAGTTTTATTTGTTGGATTTTTTTACTTTTTCATACACCAACATTTATCACATAAATTACAAATGCAATACTTTAAGTTTCTGCTTGAAAAGGCACCGAATAGGCAACAGACAGCTTTTGAGCAAATATATAAAAATTGTACTTTTGGCATTGTGCTCCAACATGTGTATCCATCACTACTGCTCTATTTCAATACACAGAAAAAGGAAAGACTTTCATGATGAATCTCCCTGACAAGCTTTAAAGGGTCTGCACGTCAGCTGACATTTACACATCTATGAAACTCCAGTAAAATCATTTAATAAATGGGAGAGGGTGTCTCGGCAGACTTGAATCCCTCCTTAGGGTTCTAGAGACTGAGTGTTGCTTCAGAATGAACTAAGACTCCAATTTATCTAGTCAAGACTTCAGCAAATGCACTCTACACTGTGACAATCCTTCTGTCTCATTTACAGCCCCGGTCTGCTTTGGTGATCAGTCCACAGAAGAATTTCTCTGATTATGTAAAAGAAATTGTTGCAGCTTGCCGATGCTAAAAAGGCAACAAAGTCGAAGGAACTGGTGAATCCCCTGACTATTCCTAGTATTCATCATTCTTTAAGGGAAAAGCTTGGAAGCCTTTTGTGTATTTTGACACTCACTCAACTGCTTAAAAATATGGCAAAAATCATCCAAACAGAAAGGGTGAAAAATTACTGCATTAGCGTGTATGCGCTTTAGCCTCAACCTATAAACTAATTTTCAGAGGTGCCTCTTTTCATATTGATTTAAAGCAAAATCTTAAACCACTTTGCAGTCAGGTCAGTGAGTGCACCTGGCTTTAGTTACTGTATGTCAAACACTCAACTCAGGATAAGTCAATGCAGACCTTGTTCAACAGTTTTTGTATTCGGATATCAAGTAAAAAAAAATAAATAAGAATAATAAAAAAAACTCTTGAAAATTACTTTGCTGGACCAAACAAACAATCATTAAAGCAAGAAACTTTTAAGGAGATTCTTCAGGCTAAAATACAATGCAATAACTTATATAAAAAGTTGTTGGTTTGGCATAGAATGAAAGCCTTGTCAGTACACCATATGAAATGGTTTATATTTAAAGTGGTCACTAAAGTAGTCTAGAAGAGACAAAGCATGCAGAGGATTACAAGTCGGCCATTCACAATTATTGCAACTGCTGTCACTAATGAGTGCCTTAGCTACATGGCTAATTACCAATAGCAGTGCAGCTATTGGTAATTAGTGCCACAAGTAGACATGAGCCTGTTCCTGCTGTTAAAGTATGCATTAAGTGTTTCTTTTGAGACTTGTATTCCATGGCCTGCCTATGTGAAGAAGTCTACAGTGTTGGGAGAATTCAGTTGAGATTATGCATACATTGGTTACTAGCATCAACTCCACAAACTTCCATCATTCCATTTCTAAGATTCTTTCAGTAGTTTCGGATGTTGTTTGGGGAAAAGTTTCACATTTTGAAAAGAACATGAAGACACATTGAATCCACTCATCTGCTCACCTGCCTATCCACCCTCTAAAGGTCTCTCGCTCCCTAAGCCTGACGACAGCATTCAGAGTCCTAGTCCTAGCTGCTACTCGCCGGCTCGTAGCCGATTTCTACCTCAGTGGATATATTCTTATGACAACTGAAGAAAACACAGTTACTTGACTGTGCTATAAAATGGTACTATGTAACTGGAAAAAACAAAGTACCAACCCCTTTAAATAAAGTAATTAAACGATGCTATGATGTTGTTGTTTTTTTTTCATTAATCTTTGTGTTATTTTGCAAGCATGATATATTCACTCATTGTCATACATTGAAAATCTTGTACCGGTTTATGCAAACTCATAATGTCAAAAAATACACATACGGGTTAGTAATGCTCTAATGCTTGCAGGCACTGGAGACCTTGAGAAAGTGACTGCGTACATTTTATGTCTCTTCTCATTATTTTAGCCTTTTTTCATATCTTTCTCTTTTTCAGTCAAGGGAATGATCTGTAGTCTAATTTTTATTAGCTGACCAGTGTTACGAAATGTAATTATGACAAAATAAACAAGGCTAAATATTGCCCTAATTAGGTTCTTACACAGTTAGCAGAAGGAGTGGGAGGAGGGAGAAGATGCTGGATGATGATTTGGCAGCAAATCTTGCCTGCACTGCTGGAGGTGTGCTGCAGTGTAACCCTGTGGAGTCCACTGTGTAATTCTTGATAATGCTTTTCTTCGCCATCATTTTCTCTCTTCAATTTTTTTTATCACCCCTTTTAATCACAATTTTCTCCTCTCCTTTAATCTTTTGTTTTACTGTTCTACTAACAGCCCTTCTGTTGTTCTCTTTCCTATCACCATGAGCTTTACCAATCAAATGCAAACTGAACACACAGAGCTGCAAATGATGCCGAGTAACAAGCCTTTGCATATATTCATTATGGTGATAGTGAAAGAAATTATTGTTTTGGCTCCATCAAATCCTCTCCAAAACACAGATAACTCTCTCAATATATTCTGTTCTTTGATAAAGATTTTCAATTACAAAATGTACAACCTTCTGGTGCTTTACTGTACCACTTCTGAATACCCTGACATGCTAATTTCGAAAATCTCCTTTTAAAAAAAAGTCTGCAATAGTTTTGCATATTTTGAAAAACGTTTGAACGATGGTATGTGAAAAATGAAAATAAAAAAGAGCTTATTGCAGACTTTTCAAAAATAAAAAAAAGCCATTTTTACTAATAAAAGTGTTTTCTGAGCAAACACCTATCATCACCATGAGATCAGTCTGGTCCAAGATGACTGCTGTGATTGCACAAACATGAATTGCACATTGGTAGATGGGCTACACTACATTAAACATGCAAGATGCTCTCTAAACATTGGTTTTGCAACATATGGTACAGAGGACAGAGGAGCTCTAAAAGAGAGAGCACAAACAGGGTCAACTTAAGTTTTAAGTTCAACGTGTAGGGGGAAGTGTGGTAAAATATCATAAAGTATAGCTAACATACAATCAGTAACAAATGAAGAATATGATGATGGAACTTTTGAAACTTCATCCATATCCTTATGTTTATTTATTAATAGCATGACCCACCTTCTTCTAATATTGTGCCATCTTTTTTTGTCTCTTTGTGAGAATTTGTACAATTAAGATTTCCACCACAGTTGCCATGTTTTATGTTGTCTGAGAGATTCCAGAAGCTAACTCTGGACTGTCTTTTAGAGGCTGCATTGCCTGAAAACCAAGCCAATTTAATAAATCCATTGAATGCATGGAAAGCAGTGACGGTTGTTACTAAAGAAAATTCACATTTACGTCTTTATGTTTAGCCATGACCAGTTAGTCATCACAAGTTAGTGTGAAAAGCGAGATCCTCTTCAAGTGGAAGCAGATGAGAAAAAGGGAGATGGGAAACAGCAGAGTTAGGAGCTTTATCCTGTTCTTCAGCTGTCTTGGAAATTAGAGCTGTGAGCGAAAATTACATCATACATGAACTGTGAGTCTTCTTAAAATTCAGAAAACACACATATTTGCTACCAATTTTACTATAAGCATCAACTATTAAGCCATTAACTATTGTAACAAAGTGAAAAAAATGGGTGCTTGCAAGCTATACATGGTAAATTCTATTTTGATTTTATTTCATCTACTGGTTACAGTACTTGTTTTTGCCAGAGGGTAGTGCTGTTCCTATGTATAGAGGTTTAAAGATCCAGGAATTGGGGAAAAAAATCTTGCCTATGTGCCCTAGTGCACTCTGACTTGGAAAAGTCAAAAGAGTAGGAGGACATTTTGAGTCGCGACTGGTTGGAGAACGCAATGTTTATGGAAACATGGGCAAAAATTCAAGATTCTCTGTAATTCATCTATGAAATTAATTATTGACCTTGTTTAAATATAACATAATGATTTTAACAACATGATATCTGCTTTTAGAGATGCCACTGCCTCTTGCACAGTTTTTTATTGTTTTTATTTTGCGGACAACCTATTTTCATTCAAATTTGACCCAGGTGGCCCTGTTAAGACTTCCCTTCAACCTTCCAGAATAGACCAATCAACATTTCAGCGTTACTTCAACTTCTGGATTGTGGATCTTGAAAACCCAATGAGCACTGGAGCAAGCAAAATCTGTCTGCTTAGTGTTTCTCCAGCTGGGCTGCTATGAAGCAACACAAATTCAAACAGCTTGAGACTCTCTCAGGAGACAAGAGGCTTTGGATGACGGCATCAACACCAGTGCTGCAGCTGTTAAAATTATTTGGATGAAAATGGTGCTAATCTGCCACCCTTCATGAGGACTTTACACCGATTAGGCATCATAAAAGGAAGCAACATGCTCTCCTGATGGAGAAAGGAGAGATGGAAGAAGATGTCACACAGAGGAAGGTGAAAAGTGAAAACTTGAAAGAGTTAGATGAGAACAAGCATAATAGAACAATCTCACACACAATCCCCTAAAAGAGAATTTGATTTCCCAAAATTGCCATATTGTTAGTGTTCCACATAGCATGTGGGTTGCTCTTGCTGAAAAAAAAAAAAAAAAAAAAAAAAAGTAGCTGTTGAAACAAACACACACTCATACACACTTTAGCACCAAGTGAAAAATGCAGTTTTGGGAGTTTTCAAGCAACCACTCCAGGGAAAGCGTGTCAACTAAATCATTTTTCTCATCATTTAAAACTGATTTTGCTGGCGTGTGTGTGAGCTGATGTGGCTGAATTTCCACCATAAGTAGGACACAAAGCTGAAGCCTGAACTCGGTTGCTGATGTTTTATAACTCCGACAATCACAGAGAGCGTGATTACCCGTCAGATCATTTTTCATAATTATAGGGGAGTCGCAATATAAATCTTGTCACATCATTCCCTCCGGCTCTTTACTTTCCTTGACCTAAACAATGTGGTAATATATCTCCTTCCAACAGATCCGTGTCGTGGTTCAACACTTTGTCAAGCTGCGCTACATTTCCTGGCAAATCAGAGTAGCGAAACCAGGAATGATTTGACGGAAAATGTTGCCGCAAACATCAATAAATGCCAGGCATCACAAATTTATGAATATTGTCTAATATCCCTAAACTCTGGGACAATAGGGCGTATTATTGCAAATGTCATATTGCCTTTCAATAGCTCATCAGATTGAATGGGAGAAGTGTGTCATCGTGTATGCTTTCAGCAGCTTTCCTCCCAGAGGACACTGGATCTCCCTCTATCTCTGTATGTTTTGCTCTCAGGCTGGCTGACATTTAGACGATAGTGAAGGCAGATGGAATAGAAGAAGTTATAGAAAAGGATTCTCTTCTGAAAGGGGACAGAATATGCATTCTCTATCCTCCAAAGGCCTGACCTGGCCACCCTGCATCTAAAATCACAAAGCTTAGCTCATTCACACTGACAAATATTTTAAATCAGTAGAAAAGGGAATGTTTTCTTCTCTTTTTTGCCAAATCCTCACCACAAGTACTTAAAATATATTGCCTACAGGGACTCTTTTTGCAAAGGTTGCAGCTGATAGAGTTTATGAAAACAATAAACCTGAACTTATTAAGCAAGTTTTAAAAAAGAAAATTTTATTTTATTTTCATAAAATACCTCACTCTGTTAAACTGCTATGTGTCAAAGTAAATGCTAGTGTGCTGAAAACAATGTGTTACTTGAGTCTAAATGTGAAGGATTCAAGTCTTGCCCAACCTTTGTTGTGTGTGTTGCTGTTGTGTTCCTGTTCTCAACAGTGCAGGTGTATTGAGATCAAGGCTACATAAAAAAACAAACAAAAAAAAAAACATTAACTGGTCATCTGAAAATTAAAATGTAATTACTCTGAGTGCCCCCCAAGCAGTCAGATCAGTATTAACCAAAATAATTATAAAGTAGGTCATGCCTTCAGTTCCACTTCCAGTTGCATGCCAAAGTCAGTTTTAGTTTCAGTGCAAATAGAGGATATTTATGGTGCATGAAATTAGGTAATGCTAATTTTGAGTAATATGATATTTGTAGTTATGTAAATGCTGTCACAGTGGTACATGACATATATATATATATATGTATATGTATATATATACTATATATATATGCCATGTGAGCGCTCATGTGGTGAAAGTGTTCAAAATAAGTGGTGACTACGCATATCTGGTGTTTATATTGTGTGTGTTATTGTGTGTTAAATGTGTATGTGGTGATATGGTATTTTTTTCTCCTGGTACTGTAAAGATCAGACACTTTTCCCTCATAATTTGACTGTATAGAAATATTCCCAGTTGCAATAAACACAGTAGGTCTTTGCAAGGAAACTTAAATAAGCACCAACTAGTAAAAGGCCTTTTTAAACTGCAGGGCCAGTCTGGCCACAGACCTGCTGGTTGTGCTTACACTGAACAAAGCTGGTGGGACAGCAGCTGGCCAATAGAGGGCAGAAATCCCAATGGATGCTACATATTGCTAGGCAAAATAGAGTGAAAAAGTACAGAAGACTGTACCGGACCATCTAGCATTACAACAATGAAGAAGCGAGGGCGACAACATAGAATGGCCAGCTAATGTAGCTGCCATCCAATGAACCAGTCAATGACTGGCCCATAAAAGGCTAGTGCAACTGCTGTATGCCTGTTAAGATGCTGAAACTGTGACTTTTTCATATCATGCTATACCTTTAAACCAAAAATGAGCTTATGCTTGCTGTGGTAATTACTCTCTGCTTTCATACCGTTATAATATTCTATAGACCTGTTTGTATCTCACAGAAATATACTTTAAATTTCCTTTTTGAAAACAAGATGTTATCCTTCTAAAAATAGAAAACAGAAATCACTGAGTCTATAAAAGATGTTGACATTCTTTCAAGCAACCACTTTACATATACATATCTACTGAATAAGCAGAATGAACTGTAAAGATTTAATGGATGCAGGTATGCCTTAAGGTGGCCTGAGGGTGAAACATCCTGAACACCAACTCACATAATAACGAGATACCTCATGTTAGTACTCATTTAAGCAGATGTTATCCTCTGGGAGTTCCACCAGTTAGGCAAACCAGCATGCAACCCAAATATGATTATGTTATAGTAACAGAACTTCAGTCATTTATTCATTGAATAAACAAAAGTTCTGACCCCTAATTTCTTTCCTTCCACCCATCTCTCTATTTTAACACCTGCTCTCTTATTTTCTCTAGCTCCTTTATAGATAAACTCAAATCTCCTTCTTTTTAATTCCTTGCAGCTTCCATCTACCAACATCCTCCCTTCATACCTTCCGCCACAGCAAACACCTAGCTCCTCATAACTCTTCATTAAAGCCTTCCCAGGGACAATGTAGCACTATAATGTCCAACACCAATCCGAGGCAGAGAGAACTGAGCCCCGGGGACAATTAGCTCACCAGAGAAAATAGCATCACACTGTAGTGTGCATGCGCGCGTGTGTGTGTGTGTGTGTGGGTAAGCATCAGAGCTGACGCTGGCTTTGTTTGCAGTCACAAACAGCAACCATGCACCAATAACATGGGGCCTAAGGCACATAATGACACAGAACTGGCATAGGAAAGTGCCTATACATTGTGTGTGCACAAAATGAGTGGGACATAGCTATCATCTAGCAATATATTACACAATACATATGGTTGTGTGGCATAAAATAGGAAGAGTATACAGAATCCACCAAAGGTGCTGCAAACTGTTAAAATAATAATAAACAGCTGCCGCTGTACTTGATGAGTACTTCCTAAAGTTAAATAATATTGAACATGATGTAATTTGGCAGTATGCAGACAGAACATCTTTGACTTGATTGATAAAATAACATTTAATCGCACAACCGTTATCTTGAAGGCTCTATTTATGTGGCCTTCTAAAGTTTAGTGAGGCACGTAAATAGCCATGGCAGGCCGGATTTGGCCCCTGGGTCTTGAGCTTGACACATGTTCTATATTGCCAAAGACTAGGTTCTAGTTAATATCATAGCATATATTAAATTTCAAAAGTATTCGCAGCTCTGGTACATTGTCATATATTATCATGTTACATCCAAAAACTTGAGCGTATTTTGATTTCATTATATTTGACAAGCTTACAAAAAGTTAGGCAGAGTATTTGCAGCATGCAACATTACTTTTCTGCAGATTCAAGTGTATTTGTATTGGAGTATATTGCTCTGAGCTTTGTACATTTAATGACTAAACGGTTTCTCCTTTGCAAAACAGCCTGTGGTTTGTCAAACTGAATAAAAAGAATCAGTGCACTCAATCTTTTAGGTTGTGGCTCAATTTAATTTATATATAAAGTCTGAACTTTGATTGGGCATATAATACCTGAATATGCTTTAATCTAGCCATTCCATAACTGTGCTATGGACACAGTTACCACAGCACAGGTAAATTCTGCTTACTAAGTGATTTCTGAGACAAAATGATTGAAAAGGGTTTCATCTAGGAGTTACAGAATGGAGGGGACAAAAGACACGTTTTATGTTTTTATTTGTAGAAATGTGAAAAACATTAATCTTTTTCCTTCTACTTCTTGCACTCATTTGTGTTGTTATATCACATCATAAACCAACAGGACATATGAAAGTTTGTCAGAACTTTATAAGATTTATAAGATACAAAAAGGTTAATATTGTATGAATACTTTTGTCAGAATCCCTTGTGCACATGTCTAACTCAGAAACTAAGCTTAATCCAAAGACCAGCAGCGGAGGAATAATTCTTCCACTGTGAGATTATGAAGAACACATCGTTCTTCATGTGCCAGTAGGCATCGGATGTCCTGGTGGGTAAGTCCGTCCATAGAAGCACAAGAATTGGGGAAATTCCATCATAACCCAGCTAAATGAAAACTGATTAGTTTATCATATGTGCTGATGTGTAAGCTTCACTGGATTTCCCCTCAGTACTGTTACAAGAGCCTCTTTTGTGATCAAAGGTTATATGTGATCAAGTCTTTCATTAACACAGTGCCAAGGTCATAGCTCTGTCATCCTCTTATTCTGTTGGGTTCATATGTCATGTATTTTACTGGACAAAAAACATTTCAACGGGTCACACAAACCTGCTCATGTAACATTATGCTCTTCTTGGATTTGATTTGTTCTTATATCCCTATTAGTTCCCTCATTGCATTATTTATCATGCTTAACAAAAGTAAATCTAATATGACAAGCTGCATTACTCTCATTTGTTCTACAGTTTGGATTACAGAGCATATGTACAATTTATCTGGAACAGTTTTTAAAATTATCCCTTAAGTGTGCAACACACCGTTGGAATGTAGATTGTCTTGCTCACAAATACTTTTTCATTGTATTCACTGTTTTACTGTTGTCCCTAAGCCCCTTCGTAATTGAGTTGGTGGTATGCTTGGGGTCAATCCCCACTTTAAAGACCAAGTTGTAATTTGGGGAGAGACGACTGCATTGAAGACCAATAGCTTCTGAACATGGGACACCTGCTCTACCACTATACCACGCTACACCAGGCATCCCTGTGATGCCATTTATTTTATTAATGGAAACACAATGCAGCAAAAATAATTTTATATGATGATGCAACAAGAAGTGAGTCGTAACAGGTTACATTTGCTCAGTTACATTTAAATGCGTAGCTTTTTGAAAATTAATTACTTCTAGAAGTAGCTTTACTACATTGTACCTTTTACTTCTGAGTAATATTGTTATGAAATAAATAGACACAAATGTCTCTGCAGTGAGACCTTTGTAAAAAAGCTGATAGTTCTGATCTTATTTTCTCTCTTCTGAGCAAATTGCGCTATTTGGGGGTCAAAGAAAATAGAAGTATGTTGAACTGTTCCAAACTATGCAGTGCAGTGGACATCTGCCTATTCGCAGATCAGTATCACCTATTCCTATTCTCAGATGTTTCAGTGGAACATGACTCCAAATGATTCATGTGTTTTTTGGGGGTTTTTTTCATAGAGCTTATCTAAAATATTTGAAAGCAAATGCAATTTGGGAGCCTGAAATACTATTATGCAACGCTACTTTACATGCTATTGGCTGCTGTTTGCAAATCAATCAGTCCAGGAGCACCATTTATTTCTCTTGGCACTGCTTGCATAAGAGTGAAAATAAGGAAGTTGATAGACAAAAGTTTCAGCGGTAGTGCTAAGATGTTTTCCACTGTGTCAGGTAGCCATTTTGGCACCCTATTTATTTGCGCAACCACTTAACACTTTCATTTTTGTAATTTTTTCTTCATTTAGAAACAAAATGTTAACCAAAACCAAAAATATTCTTATCTGATCAGTTCGAGGACATGGCCGGTCCGTTGGTGTAGCCTTCATTTCTGATGTATGAACAAGCTCCTGAGAGGTGGCAACAGATGTTGATGGTGTTGCAGAAAGTCCAGAGGTGGGATTTAAATATCTCAATAACACATCTGCAGATAAAAACAGGACTATGATGTCAGAAATAAAAGGGAAAACCATAGTAATTGTATTACTATGTTTTTTACATGTACTATACTGTACATGTAAAATACTCAATTAATTTTCTGAGATGCAATTTAAGTCAGAAATTATCACAGTGAAATGCAGAATTAAATGAAGCAATAAAATTCAACTGAATTTAGGAGGATGATCCTAAGTTGACAATGATGTCTAAATGTTTAGTAAAAAGTGGTGCTTGAGTTAACTCCCGCATGAAAGCAATCATGGAAATCTGGATAGGCTATATATTTAGCTTGAATGTTCGGCTAATTTGACCATTGCCTTCCTGTGCAATTCCACTAGAGAACTCGCTTCCAGCAGTCTTGGCTTTTTTCCATTGACTCAGCTCGTCTCCAGTAGATTTTTGACCAAGCCAATCAGCAAAAAATGTCAGAAGTTGAGAATGATGTGTTGCTACACTAAACTCTGCTAAATAAAATAACACATAATTTCAACATATTAGTTTTACTATACCTCTGTTTCTGTCACGTTTCCTTTTTTTTAATTTCTTGGGCACCTGATAACTTGGGACGTGTTGACATGTAACAAAACTCACCGTCACCGCACTAGTGCTGCAGTAGTAACATAAAGATTACTAAATAAGGAGGTGGGAGCTAAGTAAAGTATCATTATTTTTATTTGTAGTATTTAATATTTTTTAGTATGCAGCTAAATGAGCACAGAATCTTCTGTATTAGGAAACTATACTATTACTTATAAACTTTTAAGAAGAACAGTGAAAATAACTTTTTTTTGTCTTGCCTTTTTAATGGCACCCTCTGGACTCGAGGTCTTGTGCGAAATTCTGGTCCCCTGTGAAAATCTGTTCCCCCTGTGTCGGGAGTGCGCACTGCAGCCAGAGAGGCGGATCCGTTCATTTTCACGGCGCTTCTGATCGATTTCTCCAAAAAACAACTCATATAATCATGTCAAGGTTGTAACTTTCAGTATAATCTGCAGTTGCTGTTTAAAAAATAAGCAATAACAAAATTGTACAATAAATAAATAAACAAGGTTTTGTGTGGAGGTCTTCTTGCAGTGTTTGTGTTTTTAATCGCCAAGAGAATCGGCCTTTTTTCTACTTTTGTCACTTAAGCCTGACAAGAAAAGTCAGCAAAATTTGTGTATTCATAATTTTTCATTGCTAATAGTAATTAATTAAAATTAATTTACTAGCAAGTCTTTAACTGTGTTTATTCCTCTCTTGATGAACAACAAATCCTGTAAGTTTGAAAACATTTGCTCCTTATTTGCAAAAGTTATGACTGGGGAACCATATATTTTAGCTGCTTGAAATAATCTGTTCCACCTAACCTCTGAAATGCTCAGGGTTCACTCACTGTATTCAACTATAAGTATTGGTTTCAAATATTTCATATAGTGAAACAATGAGATTTGAAAACGTGCGCTTCTTTGTCTGAATTATGTGATTTAGTTTTCTAAATCACATAATTCTGCTCAGCCTGCACATAATTCTATATTTATTTTTGACAACATAATTTCCACACATTAAGTCAGATTAAACAGCACTACCAACATACTCAGATGTGACCAGTTTTACAATAAATCTTTGTGGATACACCTAATCTTATGTCTGTGTTGACAGGGTCTCATTTGGGTGAGTCCTAAAGTCTTTGCAGGACGCATTGTATAAACAGATCATTCAACAAATTAAAGATTTTTCAGTGAGACTTCTAACTTTCAGAAGGCCTTCAAAGGAAGGCTCCAATAAGGCATCCTTATTAGATGTCTGATAACTTATTTCAGTGTAGAGAGCCAGTTGTACTATTCACCTTTATGGTTGAGACACTAAATTGAGAGATTCACTTGTTGGCTTAAATCCTGTGACCCTGAAAAACTAGAGCAATCCCCTCATTACTGCAGATGAAAATGGAATTCCTGATACTGAAAATCCTATTTGTCCGTCTAACTATCACCCATGAATAGGACACATGAAATACACAAACTTCATTAGGCAAAGAATGGGATAAAATGTTAACATGTTCAATGCTTCTTTTACTTTCTGAACTTAATTATTTTTCACCAGTTGCCGTGGATCAAACGTAATAGTTAATGATATTTAATAATATATCTAAGATTGGAGTCATTTCAAATTACACATCTCTTGCCTCAAAGATAAATAACTGGATTGCCACACACACCCACACAGAGAGAAATCAGTGGAGCCAAGACAAACATCTCTCTCCTGCTGACATCACCACACAAGACTGAGGACGTCTCTGCACTGTTATCACGCTGTCAAACTGTCAAGAAGAGACAGAGGAAGACAGACAGGCAAGAGAGGAGAGATCAAGGGTGCTTCACAGACTGGAAGAGAAAAGCTACGACTTCGTCCTGAGATAAAAATGGCAACAGCATATGATCTTCAGAAGGCAGTCAAGTTATACTGGCTGTTTGATGTTTTTGACAACGAACGAGGCTGTGATGATCACCAACTGGCTTCACAGAGCTCCTAAAACATGCACCAATTACCGATTACAATTATTTGAGGACATGTATTCAGCATAGTATCAAAAAGGGCCAATCTCTAAAATTTTACATCTGTTTCTATTTTTATCTAAAGTAATTCCTCTCACCTTGTTTTTCATTAGAGCCACCTGTCAAATAGGTCAGTTTAATGCAGTCCTTACAGTCCTAAGATCAAGACCAAGACTAATCTTGGTCTTAATCAGTGGACAGATGCTTTTTCAGGTCCTTAGTGTTTTTTGCCTACGCTTAATAAAGTTTTCTTTCATATTCATGAAATGTCTGTTTGAATAACAATGCACCCTTGTAGTGTTGTTGTTAAGGTGTAAATCCTCACACAATTTATTGTCAAGAAAAGCCCAACTACACTCACAACAGTAGTTTTTCAGAGACTTAGGCTTTCATCAGGATTTCAGAACGTGTTAAGAATTTTGAAGCATTAACAATGATCGCTTTAATTTTTAAGCTTTACAGGTACAGATAGTACAGATACAGATAATAAAATTATCTTAAAAATAGTTTTAATATTAGTATATTGTACTAGACCAACAACAAAAAATGTATGTGTATGTGGGCTTAATCAAAAGTGTGTTTAACAGCTGCCTAACGGTTATTTTTTAAAAGGTAGTTTTCGTTCTGTTCTTTTATTGAATATAAATGTACAGCCAAACAATATCTTGCTAGAACTTTAAAGACTTTAAAAGCATCCAATGTCAGCCCCATTATTCTGGATTTGTAAAATCTAAATTACATCCATGTTATTGCCACAGCAAAGCTATAATTATTAACAGGAACAAAGGCTTGAAAGGTGTAATTGATTATGTGTTTCACTGATGAGATTACTGAAATAAATGAAATTTTAATATTATTTTAATTTATTGAATAGGTCTGAATATAAGATGATGCCAGACATAAAATTCCCACCTAGTTCTACTATAAACTTGTACGGTGAGCTGAAGAGAAGACAGCCTGGCAGGGAAACAGGACTCTGCACAATCATGAGACATTGTGCAAAGAGGAGAGGAAAGCCCTGTATTCTCCAATTTCTACCAATGCTACTAAGAAATGTGGCAGACACTATGTGCCTATAAAACAGTAAAGGGCACAAAAATATAGCAAAGCATTTCAGGAGCTTCCCCTCACCTCACAATTAGAAACACTTAAAATAAAGCAGTGAAGACAAGGTGAGTCTTGGAAAGCCCTTTAAAGCATGTACTATATTGCTGAAAGTATCTTTGAGTGCCTAAGATGAACCTAAAGTGAGAATAAAAATGTTTTCAACATTTGCTTTGAAGGTTTCAAAGGGAACCATCCATTCAAATAACACTGAGATTTCTCTGCACCATCTGTAATGATGCCGTAGGTTCTTTTTTTTGTACTGAGATTCTAAAGCTCACAATGAATTAAGGGGACGTCATCATAATGAAAAAAACAAAGAATACAGTGGGGGAAAACATGAGTAAGTCACAGCCAATTTTGTCATTGTAAAATTCAACAATAATATTGCAGTTGCATGTTTTCTCAACAAGACTCCTGTTTCTAGGGTTTCTAAAGTGAACACATTTGCAAGTGTCCAGCTTAATCATCATTGGATCCTTGTAGCCCAACAATGGTTGGAACTCCTGAAGAATGTATAAAACAAACTAATATTAGTCATAACTAAATTAAATGAAACTTGTCCAGGGCTCACCTTGCCTCTTGCAGGGCACATCCCCTATGACCCACTACTGATAAGTAGGTATTAAAAAAATGGATGGATTGCTTCATGAAAAGGGGATCTAAATTATAACTTTCTTTTAAAGCTAATAAAAGACAAAACTTGTATTTTTGAAGTAGTTTCACCTATAAAGTGGTCTGCGGTCAGTTATTCACACTATTTCAGAGGTGAGGTTAAGGCTTCAAGCAGTGTTTCTGCAACCTGCAAGGGCAATCTTAATGAATAGTGAGATACATGATAAATGTGACCATATGGTGGAGCCGGCTGGTCAAGACAGGAGTGCTAGAAAGCGCAGTTACACAGATACACACACACAAAAAAGGTACACACATTGTAACTTTGCTGTTTCACTCTTCCGATAGGGACAAGCAGTCATCAAACTTTGAGTATCTAAAAACAGCAGCAGGTAGAGGCTAATGGCCCCAGGGTCATTTAGACAGAGTAATGGACAACTGTGAAATCACAGTTGCACTTCCCGTCAGAAAGTTCCATGGGCATTTAAACGAGGGCTCGAATTGATTCGACGTTGGCCAGAGTGTCACTTAACAGCAGTGACTTTTTAATTCCAAAACACTGCATTCCCCTTGCTCATGAATGTAAAAAGTCTTCCTAATTTATATTTGTCTCCCTGTTATCTCACAGTAGATGAAGCCATATGTTGTCTGTCGTCTTCCTGCCTCCTCATCCTCTGCTGCGTGCAAAGCTCCTATCTATTATTGTTATTCAACACACACACTCCATATGTTGTGGCGACAGAAACACGCAGAGTATCACTAACTACCCTGGAGACACACCCACGCAAACTTTATGCGTATTTACACGCTGATAGCTGTGACTAAAACACACAGCAAACGAGGCATTGTTCTCCTTCCACAGCAGATGCTATCATTCTCTAATTGGCTAAGGAAAAAACAAAGGAAGAGCCTTGGATGCCCCACCACAGCTACGTTTTTTCAGTCTACAGGGATGCCCTCTGTTGTGGTGAGGCACATAAAGTGGTCCTTGGATATAGCTGACCTTTCTGCTGTATAAAGAAGGCCAGATCTTGATTACACGGCACAGTTTCAGGGCCTGTAATGAATCAGTAAGCAGAAAGTGGACTTCAGTTCACCGCAGTTTTGAAATACAATATAAAAAAAGAGAACAGAATGACCTGTAAAGACTTCCTGGATTCTATGTAAAAAGATTGTTTTCAGGCTAGTGTAATACCATGTTTAGTTGAGCCATCTATGTCCCTCGTGAAATATATTCCTTGAAAATCAGCCTCAAACAAAAGTTAATGACACCGCTCCTCCCTTTGCACCTTCACACTGTAGTTGATGGGCAATAAGCCCTCACAGCCTGCGATTCGCAGCTGTCAAACATCCCCTGTGCCTGGAAGCCGAGAGTGAGAAATCCAAGTGTAGGTGTAATTTGTGCTGGCGCAGTTTAGTTCAGCAGTGTGAAACAACTCTAAGACAGCAGTGTGATATATGATCCCACCACAGGCGTCATTGATCTTAACTTTAACTGCAGTGGCGCGGTGGTACTTGATGGGGTGTTATATTGCAGAGAAAGGGACTGCAGAGGGTATATGCGCTGACCTCGCCATCCATACGTATCTCAGTGGTGATTAATAACGGGCGACACACAACAGACATAATTGAGTTTACACCGTCTGTTTAGTGTGTCTGATCATTTTAAAATGTTCTAAAGTTTCATAGGCCATATGTCTCAGAGTCCAACTTTGAGTTCATCTCTGACAAATTTATCTGATAAGCCTTACAGTATCTAATTGACATCCTTTGGTTTCTTTGAACAACTGTTTTGTCTCATTTGACTCATTCAAACGAGACAAAACAGCACCCTCTCCTGGTAGAAAATGCTCATGACAGTCTCCTTCTGACGTTACAGTCTTCGCTCCATGAGTCTAAACTTATTGGCAGCAGACATTTACAGACAGATATCACCTCTTAGTGCTGAAAGTAGGCGACTGTTGCTTCCAAATCCGTACCCCCTCTCCAACAAAAGTTTTCTAAGTTGATAAGGGCGAACTCACTCAATAGTGCTCGAGTTTTTCAGGTCCGCCAACATGTAATTACAGGGGCGCAAACATAAATAATTCATGCCACACTTTAGCACAAAAACATGACAATCAACAGTCGAACTGCACCTTCAGTCATCTTTAATTCAGCATCCGCTGATTGCTTTACAACCACTCTTTCTGCCACTCAGGCTGATTGCATGATGCTTATTATGCATCTACTAAGAACGTGTCTGACTCTGAACGTTGCGTGTCCACACAATTAATAATTAAATCCTTTCCCCTTATTCTCAAAAAGAAGAGGGCAATTTATCTCCAAGACTCTGAATGGTTGCTAATTTCGATTCAGGCCTTGTTTGCGTTCCAGTGACTACGGCTTGCGGCTTAATGTAAAAACTAATTAGATTTTTTTTCAAGTGACCATTATTTCTGTAATATATTGTCATAGAGCTCACTCTTGAAAACATATCCCAAGTGCTCCTAACAAGCACTTAATTTAGGCTCTGAACAAGTACAAGCATTAAAGCAGATTTATTTGCATACATTATGTTGGTCTGTTTAGTATGTTAATGCTTAGTAAGTTATGGCTTTAATTGTTCATCAGACGTTCTAATTGGGACTTTGTTAATTGGTTACACTGATGCTTTGACACTTAATTGGCCCTCTGGCAGTTCTCATTTGCTGTTCTCAGAAAAAAACTGTCTATAGGATTTTTGATTGAAGACAAGCAGAGATGCAGAACTGATTCATTTTTAAAAAAAAAATACACTGTGTATCTTTAGAGCAACAGATTCCTTGTTTTATTTACCTTCACGAAAACAATGAAATTTATGTACAAATTTCAGCAGGACTGAAAAACTGTGGTTCTATCATTGTACCACTAGCTGTCCTGCACAATGTGTTATTTAATACAAGAAAATAACTGTTCATCACCAACACCATATTAGGAGGTGAGTCAGTGAACACAACAGACAACTGCATACAAAATCTCAAAGTGAACCTCTGAGTTGGACATTTTAAAGGAAGAACGCAGAGTCATTTTTGAAAACCTAACCAATGAAATACTAACTAAAATGAATAGCTCCATCAGAGTGAAGTAGGATTAGGAATATAATAACATAGAGCAAAATATAATTTCAAGTTCTGAAATATAAGCTCTGTTAAAAACAAGACAAACTCAGCTCTACAATAAAATTGTAGAATATAAAAATTACCACAAATATCAAAACATACTTTCGCCAACCATGTAGTTCAGCTTAGCTTTGGTTCCTTACCTTATTCACACACAGGAATAAACATGGCATTGGGTGACCTCATGTGTAGCATCAAATCACTTTTTGCGCCATTTGAGCCTTATGATCTTGTGAATCTAATGTTTATTCCACTCCAGCCTGTGAACTCAGCCTCTCCAGGTCCTCTTTGCTTGCTGCATCCACAAACTTTAAGCCATCTATGACCAAGGTGTCTCCGTCCTCCTGTATGTCTGCCTGACCCTCCTGCAGAATACATCAGAAAAACAACATAGGCACAATATACCATGTACAGCGGGTATATTATGCCTCAGCAAATAAAATAATGAGGTCATTTCTACAGCCATGATGCTGACCCGCAATGCATCAGCAATAATCATTTGCATATAGGTCTGTGTAAAGTTAAGTCACTGGATAAGTACAGTCATGGCCAAAGTTTTGAGAATGGCATATTTAGTTTAACAACACATGCTTCTTTGATTCTCCTGGAATATCAATGTTCTGATCCTGAGTATAAAAAAAAAAGAAGCACAAAGTATTGTTTGTCACCATTTTGCTCCTGGGTTACTAGGAGAAGATAGTCTTTGATTATTTTTGATCCCATCCTTTACAGCTCTTATGATTCAACTCACACAAGTTGTGTGGGCTTCTGTCTCTTTGGAGAAGAGGCAGAAGCACCCTACATGACTCCTCATAGCCTTCAACTATTCTTTAGATATTCCTATTCCAGACTGTCCCAGACAGTTTGTAGGGGGCTTCATTAGATGAAATAGCTTCACCCCATGAACTTCTTGTAATATTTCAGTCTGTGTCCAATGTTGTTCCTGAAGAGAAAAGTGTTTTTTCGCTGCCCTGTCTGACACCAGGCGAGGGTCCAAAACTTTCCACCTCACAGTGTGTGCATAAACAGTCATTTTAAGCAATGCATTTTGAAGCAATCATTATGCTTTCCTAATTCATTCACAATAAGTGGTCTGTTCCTTGTTAAAAAGGAAAAAAAAATAAGGGACAGGCCATTTTGTGCCAGTTTTAAAGGGGGACATATTAAGTAATATCAACATTTTTGCACATTACATTATGTCATTATGTCATCACCTGGAGTGCTGCTTTGAATCTTTCATGCATGTTTGAGAAATCCTGGAATCTCCTCTGGTAGCCATTCAGGAGTGCCTAAACACTTGCTAAACAATTTACCCGAAGCTCCTGTAGTCTCCAGCCGAGATTCTGCCCCAAAGAGGATCCATGCTCCGCACCTCCCCAACACAGCTCCACCAGACTAGTGGCAACAGCATTTAGCAAACACCTGGTGGAACTAAACATCTGCTGAGCTCATCATGGAAACTACTTCTCAGTGCAGCACTACTCTGAACATTGTAAACGACTTAGTAGAGAAATGTTATTGTGATCACTTCCTGAAGAGGGAGTGTCAGAAAGAGCAGGAGCTTCTTACAGAGACAAAGATCTAATTTCAAGACGCTAAACTTGAAAGTAAAATTTCTTTTTTTTTTATGAATTTTATCTAATTTTTTTCCATCCTATCTCTTTGTATAACAAACATATAACTTAATCTCTGCTGGAGACCTAAACACTTGAGCTACAGATGGGAATCAATGATAAAACAGAAATAGACCCAATTTAGCCTTAAATTAACCACTTAAATTACAGTGCCTATAAAAAGTACTCACAGGGTTAGATGTTTTATCCTTTTAGTACTTTTACAAATTAATCATGATTAATTTCCATCCACCCATTTTCTAACACCCAGGAGGGGTGCTGGTGCCTGTCTCCAGCTAAGGCGAGAGGCGGGGTTCACCCTGGACAGGTCGCCAGTGTGTCACAGGACAACACAGAGACAGACAGGACAAAATTCACCTACGGACCAATCAACATAACAGTCATGTTTTTGGACTGAGTACCCGGAGAGAACCCACGCATGCACAGGGAGAACAAACTCCGTGCAGAAAGATCCCAGGCAGGGAATCGAACCCACGACCTTCTTGCTGTAAGGCAACAGTGCTACCAACTGCGCCACTGTGCAGCCCCATGATTAATTTTCTTGACAGAAAAAAGAGCCTCATTAATGTTAAAGGGAAAACTGATTTCTACAAAATAATGACACTTCACTGAAAATGTGTAACATAAAAGAAGTGATGCACTAATTTGTATGTATTTGTCATGATTTTGTAGAAATCCATTTTCACTTTAACATAAATAGTTTTCTGTTGATCACGATTGAATTGTAAAGCAATCAAAAGGGTAAAACATGCAAAGATGAAATTGTTTTAGGCACTGAAAAACTGCAGCTATCTATGCAAAAACTATGCCTCCTTTGGTCCTACACTGGAAAATACTTGAGTGAGTTTCAATGATTTACATTGATTTTTGCTGGCTCACTTTGATGGTAAAGCACGTAAAAGATACTGCAAGGCTTAGCCATAAAAGACAGTGAAAGTTGGACTTTAAACAGCTAAGCACCTCCTATTACAACCATATATCACACTGATGCAATTAAGGTTTTACAAACCATTGTTTTTGGGAGCTAAAAATGCCAGTAATAATTGTCAGATTGCAATAAGAACTTGTGAAATCTGAATAGATCTGGCCTTGCTGAGGAATAAATATAATAATCTAACATTAAGTGAAAGCGCAGTACAATTAAATAAGATACATAGATCTGCCTTGGTGAAATAGAAAGTAAAGCCAGAAAGGAAACCAGATAAAGAAAATGAATGGAAACACACAGAAACATGACAATTTCAAGTTTCCTCAAGTAAGCTAAAATATCTGATTGAGATTTAATAATTATCTATATCATAGTTGAGTTATTCAGCGTGGTTTGACCATGTATTTGCTTTCCCGCATACCACTTCATGCCATCTGGGTCTGGACAAGGTGGTTTTGGTAAACCAGTCGAGCATCTCCTCTATGTCTTTCAGAAGCGACTCAGCCTCTGACAACACTGCAACGACAATGACAGAAACCTTAATCTTCTTCAACAATCCCAGTGAAATCTTTCATCACTTTGAAACATCATGTGACCTCTCTGTAGCAACACTCAGAAGCTTCCACATTCTTTTAAAGCGCAAGCGTTTGGAAATAAAACACCTCAAACTTTGATGAAATGCCTCTTGTGTTGTGTGATTTAATAATAAAAACTTCTAGCATTCTTACACTTCTTAAATAAATGCTAAACAATGTATGTAGGTATGTATGTATCAGCGTCATTCTTTTCTTAGTGCAAACTATGTTGGGAGCTGGCATTTGAAAGCAAGTTTGAAAGAGCAGATCAAATATCAGCGTCACAGAGCAAGAATGTCAGTCATGAGGAAATGAGTGGAGACAGCTGATATGTGCCAGAGTTTAACTTACATCGCTGTGTCTTTAAGGCGCACATCTCCAGTTCCTCTTCACATATCGTGGCATTATTCCCTGCAGGTATTTTTAGTGCAAAATATATAATATTATTCATATTATATACCATACATCTCACTGTTATTTTAGCAACATGTTTAATTGCCAGGAAGCTGATGGCGGCATGTAGCCGAAAAGCTTCCTATTTTTGCCCATCTTAAGACTTTGGGATATTTTAGGAGCACTGGTTATTCCTGTTTTTCATGCGTCAATAAAGATTGACACATACAGATTAATAATAACCTTTCAAAGGCATAGTAAACTAAAGGAAAAAGTTATTTTTAATTATTTTAAAAGAATTTCAATCACTGTATTTTAGTACTTCTAATAGGAATATCAAGGAATAAGCCTTCAGGAGAACAAAGTCAAAAGAAGCAAGTGATAGCCAGTAGTAGTTTTTACTTGGTTAGTTTGCACTATTGACTTTCTTTTTTGCAAAAACTTCTATTCATCCATTTATTATCTTCCGCTTATCTAAGATGAGGAGGCGAATATAATAAAACCTGAGAAATATTTGTAATCATTTTATATTGCATTGTGTTGTTGTATTTACTGTTTAAATGTTCATTAACAGAAAGGTAGCATTTAAATTGTGATTTCTCAGTTCCCCTGTAGAGCAATAATTTCGTGCAGCTTTAATGCGTGGAAATGGAATTTGCTTAAGAATTGAAAATATTTAGTTGGTTAATAATTTGCCTGGAATCTTTGTCCTGTATTTTATTATGATCATAATGTTGATCAGTTTGTTCTTGACAAAACCACAAAATCATTCAACCATATAGAAATTTCCATTTAAAGAGTATTGGTTATCGGTATCAATATTGGCAATACAGGCCCTGTATTTGTTAGGTATTGGATTTGGTATTGATACCAACATTTGAAATGACACCTACCACTAATGGGTGGAAAGATATGCAGCAGCACATCAGGAATTTATTTCCTAGCCTTACCTCATCAAAGTAAAAAGAGGTGGAGCTAACACAGCTACATAAGGTGATTGGTCTGCAATTTGGTAAGGATGCAGAAAAAACAACTTTTGAAAAATTCCCAGTACACATTATTTCATGATGTGCTGCAGCATGAAAAATATGAATTAAATAAATATTGAAATAGTTGTGTACTATTTTACCACAAAACATAATAGAATTTTTTATTTCACCCTATCAGTGTATAGAATGAATCGTAACATGTTTAACTAATTGTACTTTTTTTTTTTTACAATTTAATTTAGACTAACTGAAATGTATTAATAAATGTATTTAGTGGATTGTGTTGGCCCTCCATACCATTACAGATAGTGAAGGAACCCACATACAAAATGTGGTTTTTATTAGGCCATTTCAAATGCTAAAACATTACCATTTCTAAAGAACAAACAACTCAGTGTAGAAATTTATGCCAGCAGAACTTCTCGAGAATGCTGTATTTTTTTTTTTGCGTTCATGGGTAGCGCTAGCAGCTAGCTACTTTAATACGCCTTCAGGCTGTTTTGAAACCTGAAACATGTCGTAAAAATTTTACTTTTGTGTGTATTAATTTAGACTAAACTTACCCTCAATCATACTAAGCTGCTGACATCAGACGTTAAGCTCAACGTGGAAGTTGTTACCAAAAACATGTGGTCTCGGACGCCTAAATAAAAATCACGCATTTATTTTGAAAGGACCTGATCGGTCAAGTGACTCCCGGAAGTTTTTGTTTCCTCACCTGTCAGTTCGGAGCAGCCACTTGCGAATGTCGAGCCAGCCTCGTCTCTTTGTGTTTTCCCCCTCTCATACAGGGTCTCTCTTTTTGAGCATAAATGGTAGCTCTATGTGGCCAGCTGACATTTAATTGAGGACAGCTTCTAACACGGTTAGTGCGAATCGAGAGTGTACAAATAATGGGCTCATTTTTCATTCACCTAGCCAAAAGACTTTAGCAGAGCTTAGCTAGCTGTTATCATCACAACAGATCGTTCAGGTTTATTTGTGAGGAATGTAGCATTGAGACTCATCATCCCATGATTGCGTTGTATTCTTCCGCATCATGTAGTGGAGCTGTCTGTATTGTTACATGTTGCTTTTTTTTATTTTTGAAATGATTGTTGAACCAAAGCTAACATTATAACGTTAGCCACAGCCTTTGTAAACGAGTTTAATTAATTGTTTACATCAAGATTGAGGCTACTGCTCGTCCCCATTGTTATGAAGATGTCTTTTATTTTTTTTAAATGGATAAAGTGTTGTCCGTTAGCTTTTCTGTTTCGTTAAAGGAAGTTTGATCAAAACGACGCCTCATTTCTCGTCACGGATCACTCACATTTACTTTCGTTTTCTCTGCTTGTTGGGTTAGCTTTCTCTTTACAACCTCTGAGTCGGATATTAAAAGTAAGCGGCTCTGCTTTTGAGGTTGCTTTCGACTTTTTAGCTGTAATATCCTGCGCATTTGTCATGCTGAAGCGTATTTCTGTGAAAACAGTTGTCTTTTTTATTTGATAAAACTTGGACGATTTGTGTTTGCTGCATCATTGCATGGTGACATCATCATCAACTAACATTAGCTGCAGTCTCTCTGGTGCTGGCCCATCTGAGGAAGATAACTGCTTTGGACTGCTTTAGTTCTTGTTCTGCTCCTTTTGAGACGTTTAAGCTTAGGTAGATATTTTCCTGGTGGGATGTTTGGCTTTTTTATTGTGAAGAAAACCACACAGTGATAACAGTTTCTGTGTCAAGACAGTAATCACTAAGTTTTCTATTTTCTAGACAAGAAGAGAGAATACTAGAGATGCTGCAGTCAGAGATCAGAATTGGGCATGTCTGTTTTTTTCAGGTCAAATACTAAAGTATTTGAATTTCCACCTTGTTCGGTGTATAAATACATCTACCTACAGCGTTTAGTTGCCATTTAAAAATAAAATAAAATAGAATCACATGAGAATAATTCAAACATGCGTTCATTTGATATGATCCAACGCATATAATCACATGGTTCTGGATTAATCCCCCCATATAGTTTAAGAATGTAGAAAATTCCTTTAAATTGAAGTTTATTAAAATAGTTATGAAACTGACTGCACCATTTTGTGCCTGAAAAGATCAGGTACAAAACAACCATTACTCTAAAACTATAAAATAGTGACCATAATCCTAATATTCTAGTTCATATTTTTTTTCTGTCAGATTTAAAACTACTACTTCAATCAAAGAACCTTCTATACATTTTTCTCTTTATCGATTTTAATTCTTGGAAGGGAAAAAAAAAACTAAATCAACAGAGAAGAGCTCATTATTGGTCAGGAAAAGCCCGATTGGTGTTGTATCTGTAGTTATGTCACAATAAAAGTAAACTAAAACTGTGCCTGCCATCTTTCTCAGGTCTTCCCGTCTAAGGACTAGGCCTCTGTCAAGACATGGAGCCCTTGGCAGTAGACGATGACATTTGCATCCTTAAGCACGAGACGGCCTACACGCCCGCCGGAGAGAGCCCAGTGTCGGTGTGTGCCGGCGATGAATCCGTTGCCTCTCACTTCGCCTTGGTCACTGCCTACGAGGATATAAAGAAGAGGCTCAGAGACACGGAGCGGGAGAACACTTTGCTGAAGAAGAGGGTGAAGCAGTTAGAGGAAAAGGTAGGAATGGAAAGAGGAAGGATTCGGATAGTGGGAGACAATCTTGAAAATATGGTTCAAGATGATATTTAAAAGTAACTAAGTCAGCAAATACAACACTACACTATTATTATGCGCAGCCTGAAAAGTGTGTATTTGAAGTGTCAAGTCATGCAAGAGATACAACCTCATAGCATGATGCTAGCATGATACTGTTTCACCACAGTGATGGGGGTTTTCATGGTGAAGTCTGGTGGGAGTGCTTTTCATGTCGGGCAGAAAATTCAGTTTTGGCCTCAACTGAGCAGAGCACCTTCCTCCATGTTTGCTATTCCCGCTACATGGCTTACAGAAAAGTCTTTATAAATCTGGCCTTAAGTAAGAAGAAAGTTATGTCCTCAGCACGCCAGCCGACCAGCTCTGCAAATCTCTGCAGCTCCTCCAGAGTGACCACAGGACGCTCCGCAGAGCAACACTACACTCTTCCTATTCTTGAACAGCTGACTGAACAGAGCTCCTTACGGACTTTACAAATTCCTTTAAATTGAGGTTTATTAAAATAGTTATGACTTGGAAAACTTGGAATGATGTTTTGTAACATAACCACGCCTTAATCTTCTCCACAACATTATCCCTGACATCTCGGTTGTGTTCGTTGGATTTCACAATACCACTGATCAGAACATTACACGTAGTAGCGATTCTTTTGCAGAGCTCCTAGTGTGAAAAGTATGCAGAGCAAGCCCTGCTCGCTGATATGCTGATGCATTCTTCAGGTATGTTATACCGGTTCAGTCCTTCGACAGTGTTTCATCTTTCAGGCTTGCAAGTCACAGCACAGTAGAAGTCGTGAAGTGCAGGTGAAAAAAATCTAGGTGTGTGAAAACAAGCTAACATTTTAGAGCAGTTTTCTTAGTGTTAGCATATTCTTTTCGGAAAAAAAATGAAAGAAATAGAAGCTTGAGTTTTACTGCTGCGCCCGGTATCAGCATTAAAGTAAAAGAAAAATATCTCACAGTCCTGTCACAGACCTTTCATTAAAACCCTAAGAATGTCTGTCAGTTTGGAAATAAAGGCTGTTATGTTTCACTTCTTCAATATTCCATATTATTTTTCTTCACTGTAGCTCTTCAGGCCGGAGGCTCCTCCGTCAGAGGGTCCCCATTATGTGAACAAGGCCTTCAGCGCTTACAGAGGAATCTACATCGAGAAGGAGGACCTGCAGATGGAGCTCAATAAACTGGTCTGTTTTTCATTTGAAACCCTCATAAGCTAACTTTAGATTTCATTTTTTTACGTAAAGAAAGTGAACAAACCCTGCATACTATTACGTTTACATTGATTAAAATGTATTTTTTCTGATATTGTGTCAGAACAGAGAGCCCCTCTACATACTAGACAATGTTAGACTGAGAGAGAGAATTTGGTGCTTTGGTATTGATGCTGACTCGTCACCTCACTGGGTTTTTCTTTCATCCTGTGTCAGAAAAAGGAGAAGAGCGAGCGTGAGAGTTTGCTGACGGAGCAACTCCAAACCAAAGAGTTAGAGCTACTTCAGCTGAAGACAGAGATGGAGACCACCCAAGGTACAGGTAGAGCACACAGGCCCGCTCCCTCCTCCACATACACAACCAAAGCAGAAACCAGATCAGAAATGCTACGTTTGACGCAAAGAAAAGTAATGATGTGCATTGTTCATGTCTTTGTTTGCCTTTAAAAATGAGCTCATATGGAGCTCATTTTTAAAGGCAAACAAAGTAATCTGTCATGAGATGTTATAATATATATATATATATATATATGAATTTACCTTGTTGGTTGTTGAGGGGCCAGTTTATCCCAAAGGTCATGTCACAGACCTTTGGGATAAACTGGTACCATCAGAACCACATTTTTTGCTATTCTTGTTTTAGCACACTTGGATGTTGTTTGATTTTTTCTATATATGTTTATATATGTGATTTAAATTTGAAATGTATTTTTAATATTTTAAAATAATTTATTTTCTGATTTAAAACTGCCTTTGAAGCTAAAATTTTGATAAAAATGTTATTGAAATAATTTTTTGTAATGTTTTTTTAAGTTGTCAAGTTTTACTAATTGAAACAAAGCTAGTTTTATATGTCAGATAATACTTTAAGCTGTTCACGTTGTCTTTTTAGCAATACAAATGAAATATATAAATGTGAAAATTGTTTTACTTAATTAAAAATAATCTGAAAATGTTTTTGTATTTAGTTAAATGTTGTTTGTTGGACTTATTTCCAGTGATGAAGAGCTTAAATAGCCCTCAGGACTGCTGGCAGATGGAGAGAGTTGACACAGAGCTGCAGATCCGCAAACTGCAGGAAGACCTCGAGAGGGTTAAGCTGGAGAACAGCCGGCTGCTGGAGAGAAGCACGGTGAGTGAGGACAGGGGCAGACGATAGTGGACAGGAGAAGTAACACAAAGAAAGTAAGTAAAGTAGAAAAAAGCAGCTCTGAAGAGCAGGTTACACTGCAAGACTGTGCAGGTATTTCAGTACAGAGAGAGTGGATGTGATACAAAAGTTCATTCCTGATAGAAGGACAGAAGGGATTGAAGATCTAGACTGACACATGGAGTAAGAATGCCAATTAATATCATGTAAAATATAATGCTATAGATGAGAAATAGAAATACATTTAAATATCACATTTTACCCAAAAGCGGGTAAGAGAAGGCAGGCAGACAGTGAAGGTTGTTTCTACATCCTCAGTACAGAAAACAAATGAGCTTAACAGTTTATTTCCGCTGTGTTGCCTTCTATTAGTGCATAGACTGTATAAAACATGTTATTTGATTTTTTTTAAATATTCTTTAGCCAGTTGTGTTTGATTCTATAAAGTTTTCTTATCTTCTCTAACTGACCTGTGTTTCAGGAGGAGTCACAAGGCCTTAATGGACCAGACTTGGACCAGACATGTGATGGAAAGCATAGTTCAAGGTAGTGTGTTATGTTTTGATATTATTATCCAATCTTAAACATTTTTTATATGATTACAAACTATAAATGTAACACTTGCCAAAAAAAAAAAAAAAAACTGTTTATGTGATAATCCTACACAAATTGAATTATGGTTTTCAAATTATTTCTGAAGTTTGACCTAACATTTGCTTAATGCTGGTACCACCCTGCTTCAGCGTTAAAATAATGTGTTCAGGATGATATGCAGACGAAGTTGGTTTTGTTTTTGTTGTTTTTTTAACTACACCTAGTGTTTGAATCATGTAAGCCAAGTGATTCATTAACGTTTCCTCTGCATCACACTAATGTGCTGTTTTGTGTTGGTTGTAAAAAATAAAATAAAAAAACTTGTGAAATTCACTAAACTCTGGCTGTAACATTACAAAATCTGATAAAGTCCAAGGGGTATGAAGACTTTTGCGTAATTTAAGTTAAATAGTAACATCCATTATTCTTTCTGACATGTAATTATGTCAGCAGTAAAAAAGTTACCCTATTTGAGTTTCTGCTTTTTTTCTCTGAGGATGTAATTTTCCATCACAAACACACACTGTTTGTGTAAGCTACAGCTGGATTAGATGTTGCACATTCTATTTATCTTGAAAACAAGTGTTTAATATTTAGGGGGGATTGTTAGATAAGCTAGTCATGCAAACTAAGGAGACTATGATCCCCAGATAT
This sequence comes from Brachyrhaphis terrabensis, assembly GCA_903067065.1. NCBI lineage: Eukaryota > Metazoa > Chordata > Actinopteri > Cyprinodontiformes > Poeciliidae > Brachyrhaphis > Brachyrhaphis terrabensis. The sequence continues at coordinate 56,978 of CAEGAG010214729.1, forward strand.
TTTCAGGAAAATTCAGGAATAAATATTAATTTTGTAACTTTTTTTTTTTTTACCTTCCTACCTAGTTCATATAAGCAAATATAGTTAACTGAATGATTGTTGGACCCATAAACTCCCACCTGCTCGTATTTTAGATGTCATGCAAACTTTGTACCTTGTTGCTTCAGTATGAAATAATATTTAAAATGACACCAATGCTGTTACTGTGTAGCATAAGTGTAACTCATTCAGTCACTGCTTTTAGCTGAAACCCTAGACATATCCTTTAAAATGAATATTTAAAAAAGCCATTATCAGTAATACTGTATTCTATGTAAGCTATCTCTTGCTGTGTTTTCACAGTTGAGTGTACTTGTCCTGTTTGGCCACTAGAGGAGGGTGCCGCGTAATGCACCTCACATTCTGCAAAGCAATCTGTTCAGCTCTGAAGCTCCCCAGCATTTAGTTAGATCATAATGAGCATCTTATCAAATTTTAAGCTTTGGTTTTAATAATGTCTTTCTGAGATTTTAACGTCAATTAATTTCTCTTCACGTATGTGGTTCCCTGCAGTGTTTTTGTTGGGGTTTTTTTCACACAATGAATGTAAAAAAAATCATTTTTCTTGTGCATTGATGACATGGAAATTTGGACTCCAGAGGAAATTTCTACAACCAGGAATCTTTAAATCTTTGAAAAGCTTGGACAGTTTTATCTTAAAGCACTTAAATAACACAGGACCAAAACCACCTTAAAGAAATTGTTTGTTTTTTTTTCTCTTCCAGATTTAATATCAAAGCATTAAAATATCATAGTGTGACTTTCAGTCAATGACTAATTGGAGGTTCTTTAAATTTGTTGATGTATGTCCTCGAAGGCTTGCCATAATTAATCATATTTTCAGTTATTTTAAATTACCTTTCAAGTTTGCTCAGAATATGTGTTCCTGCTTTGTGATTTTATTTTGAAAAAATTCAACTATAATTAGAATATCATTTCGCTTATCCATAGAAAAGTATAAAGCCATCAGACTGTTCCTTTTTGCTGGTGACACAAACTATTTCACTTTAGTGTACTTTTTATGTATGTTTGCCATTTTTATTGTTTTTGATCTATCTCTGTTGTCAAAGATCAGAAAAAAAACTTCTTTTTTGTACTTATGGAGGTTTTTATGTCTAAGGTTGTAACTTTGTAAGGTGAGGTGATCAGATGCTGATACCAAAAGTTAAGAGACCAAGTAGAAAGTTCATTTCGGGCCTGCAGCAAAGATAGAGCTTCCTTCTAAGAAGGTTGCAAAAAATTTCAGGCTATTTCTGCTAAAACCGAATAGTGATGGAAAGCAACTTTGCCTTTCATTGTTTTTGAAGCTGTTTCATCTTGTTTTTTGTTTCAGTTTCTGTGTTAACTTTTCACTCACAGGTGGTTGGCGGCTGATAAGTTGTCATTAGAATAATTATACTCAGAATTAGTCTCACATTTCTCTGACCTGCCCATCTATGCTTCAGCTATTTCAGTTGTTCTTCATAAATGGTTTTCCTGTTTAGCAAACAAGTGATATGATTTGGTCTCATGTTCCCACACCTTACAATCTGTGGTCAGTTAAAGCATTTTGTTTAGTGTAGATGGCTTATATCAATCCACTCTTAAATTATTTTTACATTTACAGTTTAAACTAAGGGTAAGACCATACTTTTAATTTATTAATATTGTTTTTGCACATTTTTTCAAACATGAAAAAAAGTAATCAAATGTAAAAAAAAAAAAAAAGTATGTCTGTTTTGTTTTGTGCATATGCTATTTACAAATTTGACATATTATTTTTGTCAATTCATGCCTAAAATGATGTGTTAGTTTTCTTCATATATTGAAGAAAGCATATTATAGTGCAATGGAATTTTGATAAAAGTGAAGAAATAAAAGGCAGGCTCCTTAAAGAAAAATTTAACAAAGTCTGGAATTATTATAATCTTACTGACAACTGAAATTAATGAAAAACATGCATTTTGTTTTAAATACATTTTTATAAAATTTTAATTCCATCCAGTGGGTTAATGCCACTCAAAATTGGTTGTTTGAAAATTCAAGCATGCATTTATAAATGTCCTGCATTTGTAACGTTTAAAAATGATAAATGTTGAATTAATTTCTTTTGTTAAATAGTCATGAGTGAAAATACTTGTGTGACTTTATTATTATTAATCTTGGTTTTCTTTGCTGGTATGTTTGCTTCTGTGAAGTTGTACTGCTGATTCGTTTTGTGCATATTGTATGGCACATACATTATGCACCATAATTTATGAATTATTTTATGTTATTTTTCATCATGTTGGTAAATAAATTAGCATTAAATCCATTAGTACAGTTCAACTATGGCATCACTGTTGTAGGTAAGGAATTGTTTTATCTCAGAATCTCTGAGCTGCTACGAAAATGTTTCTAATTAATGTGAACTTCTGCTGCGAGTTGATTATCCTCAGTGCAAGCACAGTCGCTGATGGTGTTAAATGTGTCAGCGAAGAGACAAGTCATTCAGCAGAGATACAGTTATCACAAAGAAAGGCACTCCAGCAGCAGGCCATCGCATGAATAATTGAATTAAGCTTCTTTTACGTTTTTTTTCTAACCGTATTCCTCCTTTAGGAAGCTGTTTAAATCGTGAAAAATCTTCTTTTTTTCCCCCCCTTAATTTTAAAGACAAAAGGTTTCCCCCATTTTGTTACCAGTCCACAAGATGCTTCCTGTCATGATGTTGCTGACACCACCGTGTGGTTTAAACTAAACGTCCCATCCGATCCGCAGGGAGAGGAACATCCAGCAAACTTACGCAGCTTTGTGCTGCGAAGTCACCCGTCTCCAATCAGAGATGAGGCTCCAGACGAGCCTGATTAGGAAGCTCAGGCCACTAATCAGCGAGACGAGACAAGGTGAGCAACACACACACACACACACACACACAGAGGAAGAAGGTGTATTTTATCCACATCATTCCATGTTTGAATTTTTGTTTCTGTGCATTGTATGTGATATCTTACATCTCCGCTCCCCTCATTCATTTTCACACCACCCTCAGTGTTGCAAGAGAGAATAAGCTCTGCTTTCACACTGTTGATAAGATAACTGTACTTTTAATGCTTGTGGTAGGAGATAATGTTTTTTGGATACATGTCCAATTTAGGAAAAAAAAATATTAGTAATTTAAATCAATTTTATTTTTCAGAATTTATCACAACGTTAGATAATCTCACATTTTTAAAGTGAGTTTATGTTGTTTGTCAGATGTCTTTTGGATTTTAAGCACTCACATTTGAAACTTCTCGAAAAAGAAACTAAAAAACTAAAAAAATCAATCAATCAAAGGAAGCGGATCACTGCTGCGTCTTTCTGATTTTCCAAAAAAGTTCTGCTTGCTAAAAAACAGGCCGCGTCTTGTTTCGGTTTCTGCAGAGGTGTCATGAGACACGAGGTACCACTCAAACTACTGAAACGCTTTAATAAAAGACATTATAAAACGGTTTGTTCGCCCGCTTCCCTCCTTCCACACGGCCGCCAGCTGTCATTACCTCTGTTGTCGAGTGACAGGAGAGGAGGAGGCCAGGAGGTGAAAATTAGAACCAAATACAGCAGGAAAATAACCCTTGCTGCATTTATCCCACCGAATAACATAGTCTTGTGGCTCGGACGAGGCAGATGGAGCGAAAGAAGCGAAAAAGACAGAAAGGGGGAGGAGAGTGCGCTGTGTTATTTATTCACTCATTCTGTGCATCTGTATTCTTCTAATGTTCCTCCTTTGGAATCACTTTTATTCAAATCCTAGACTCAGGAGACCTTCTCATGGAAGCATAGCAGGGCAGAGATGGATGGATATATGATGTGTGGATGAAGAGAGGTATGGTAAAATTAATAACAAAGAAAAACAGTTGCACAGTGAGTCTCATTTAAACTTCAATATTTGCCCAAGGTGGTGATTCGAAATCAAAGCCGCGGTGTGTGTTTCAGATTAGAATCTGATTTGTCTATGGAGATGCTGTCCGTACAGAGACAGGTGGCTTTGTCTATGCAGGGAGGTTACGTAGTTTACTGATGCTTTTTGTAAAAAAAAAAAAGAAAGAAAGAAGCTGAAATATTTATTTTAATATTTATAATATGTGCAGATATTTCACAGTAACAGTGCTTAAAGTAATGAGAACAACATAATTTGTATCTGAGCTTTATATTAAAATGTCTTCCAGCATTAAAATGTTTGCCCTCACTCATTATTGCCATGAATTTCTTTTGTTTTTCTAATCCAGAATAATCACACAGTGAACAACTTAAATTACGTTTAAAAGCAAGAGTTGGGTGAAAATACTTGAGTTTATTGTGAATTTTCTCACATCTACACAGGCTTATATGCATACAAACTCAAATATAGACACACACCCACATTTACATTTCCTTTAACAAGATTTAGAGAAGCTACACCATTTTGGTTGCATCTAAAATAAATTTTGGATGGTTGTTTGACCGCTTTTCCTATTGAAGAGGGTAGAGGTCATCTAAATGTATGGGCTCCTTGATATAGACCCTGCTGTTTCCCAAATTTTCACTAAATGGATTGGTAGTCAACTTTTGGTTAAGTGCATGGCCAAGGGGCACGTCGACATCTAGGAGGAAAGAAAATCTGCAATAAATTCTAAATGTTTACCCAGTTCTTGTTTTTAAATATTCTTATTGCTGTACATTGTGCAATCATCCCACCATTCCAAAAAAAAGACAGGCCAAAAACATGAGTAAGGCCTCAAATTAATATGACATTAATAGCCATAATGTGTGTATGTAAAGTCCTACACAGACTATGCACAGTGTAAAACTACAGGTCTTGGTATAATACACCAAAACAATCTCAAAACATTGAAATATTTCTGAGCTAAATCTCCTACTTAAATATCCTAAACATTTTACTGAATAAAGAGGAGTGCTAATGTAAAACACAGCAACAGATTTATCGGTTTCCATAACTGACATTGCCACCGTCACAGTGTTCCATATGTTTTTATAAGTTCTCAAATGCAAATTTTTTAAAGCATGTTTTTTATCCCTCAGCTCTTTTTCTCTCTCTCTCACTATTATGTCTCCAAATCTTTCTCCCCCCAGCTGCTTCTACCGTCCCTGTCCAGTGTCTGGACGACGTGGAAAAGAACAACAACCTCCCAGTCGTTCGGGCCCCAGGGCCCCGCCCCCCTAGCGCCCCACCGGTCCCCTCGTGCTCCGGCCGTCCTTGTCCTGCTGTCGGCGGCCCGCCTGCCGGCCCCCCTCTGCCTGACAGCCTGAGGGAGGACTGCTGGTACAACGGGCCCTGGCCCTCCCAGAGCTGTCTGGTGGAGGCGCTGGTCGGCGGCGAGGCCTGCGCCGTGGTGCTGCCGCCGCCACCCCTGAATCAGGCCTCCCTGGACGACAGCTCGCGCTCCTTCCCCAGCCCCCCCAAGCCCACCGACGCAATGTTCTGGGAGGGACATTCCAACGGATCCAATTCGTCATCGTCACTGGGAAACTTCACTCCAATAAGCCCCCCCAGTGCTGAGTGGGCCAAGCCGTATTGATTAGGCCGACGAGTAATAACAGGGCGGAAACAACAAAGGAACCGACGAAGTCTCCGGCTCGGCCACACAGCTACCACCTAACCTGCCTTAAGCTAATTTAGCCACTCGTTGGTGGTGAACTGGTTTGGACCTGCTTCTTGTGGGAACCAAATAAGGCCAGAGGAGGTCCTTTTTGAGGTAAAAACTGTCGTCTCCACACGCCGCATCGGTGAACATATCCGACTTTACACAGAAACATCCGACCCTTAAAATAATCCAACTCATATCTCCATTTGTATGTGTCCTTGTACGCACATGCATTAGTGTGTGCAAACATGCATACAGGCAGTTTAATTTGAGTGTTTGTGGGTGTAAATGCACATAAAACAGCGTGCCTGTGAATGCAGAAACGGTGTGTGTGTGTGTGGGCCTCTTCCGTCTGCCTTTTTCATCGTAATAAACCTAATAGGGCTCAGAGGGGCCTCCTTTCTCCACACATTATGGCCCGGATCACTAGAGCCACAACACTGTAGTAGAGTTTGTATAATTGTACCGTCGCAATGCAATTTCTTTTTTTTTTTTTTTATACATTGGATCAATGTAAATTGTACAAGGTATGTAGCCCCTGTTCGTCTCATCGTGTTATGGAGATGTGTAGGAATGAAGGCTTTTGTACAGTGATGAAGACGGACATATAGGAGCAAATGTAGATTTTTTTTTTGTTCCAAATTTCAGCAGCTACCAAATTAAAACTGACCTATTTGCATCCAAAAATTACTTTTCATTTAAGGCCTTACTAAGTCGTATTTCGAACTTCTGCTTGTGCGCACTGCATCTCTCTGGAGATTTTACCTATCGAGAGATTTTAAGTATCATGTTTCACCAACCTGTCTCCTTAAATTCGCCTGTGATTATTTTATTGAAAGAGAACTTGGAGTTCTCGGTTGTACCTCGAATGTGCATTTCTGTTTGGTTGGCCGCTAAAGACCCATACACTCCTCTTCAATTTTAAAGGGCAAATATCATTTTTACAACTTTTCGATTGTGTTCAAGTTTGTAGATCGTAATATGAACAGTAGTGCTAAGCTCACGGTATCCAAGAAGGGGACCAAAAGTTGCCAGAGAGTGAACGCTGTACATTTATTTTCAGTACAAAAGTAGTTATAGTGAAGGCTGCAGCTTGGTTTTAAGTTTATGAAGTGATTCGTGTGTTTATCTACTCCAGTGAGTGAGGAGGAAGTCAGGAGAAACATCCTCTGAAAGCAGTAACTTGAAGACCTATCAAACCGGAATCTAAAAACACTGTTCCATTCTTGATCCAGGTGGAAAGTAGTGGAGTACATTTATTTTTGTACCATTGCTTGTAATCCACCACAGTGGCAGATGACCTCTGATTAAACTGTAACTTGAAACACTAAAATTCTGGCGGCATTAAGATTAATTTGATGACTAGTTGTGAGATAATTGCTCTGGTTTCAATCAACCTTGCAAATCTTGTTTTGCAAAGGAAGCGCCGTTATGTAACAATAGCCTGCTTTATTGTAGCTAGGTATGTCTATGCAGGTCTCATTTTTCTCCACATAATCAGTCAGCTTTACTGTTGAGAGTTTTCCCTCACTACATGTATGAGCCAACTGTGAGGACACAGTTTGCAGCTAAGGCTAATTATTATGGCTAAACATGCTAGGAGATATCTCTGGACAAAACGGTTATTGATTTCAAATGATTTGCCAACATTAATCGAAATGTTTTACTGACAGAGAGCAAAAAGTGTAAGATTTTCTATTCAGGAAAGCATTTCCCAAATCCAGCAAACTTTATGCTCACAAATAACAGCTGTGGTCACTGTGGTGGTTTGTCTGCTTACTCTCTTCTGTCAGGTTTGTTTTTTTGTTCCTAGCTCTATGTCCAACACGCCAATATTTTCCAAATCCTGGGTCAACAGAAAGACTTCTTGATATTTACTTCCACTTAGCTCATTCATCGATGCTTAGATGATCTTTGTAGAGTGCCCTCTCTATTTTTTTTTCTGTGTTGCCAATAAGTGGTTGCTTATCTATTCCACATATTTCTTCTTGAAAGGTATTTTTGTATCAAGAAATCACTGGTTTTCTTTACCCAGCAGCAACCCTTCATACATGGTCATCATCCATGTGTGGCCCTCAATTCCTGCTTAAAAGAAAGGCGAGACTACAGTCTTCTTTTGTTTTGTTTTCAAAAATGCTTTTAAAACAAGCCGCTTTGAAAAAGCTGTTTTATTTTATTTTTTTACTTTCAGTTTTTAATCTTATGACTCTTGAATATGATATTTGCCCTTTAACATCTGAGACAAGCTTTGTGAATATTATGAAAGTGTATCTAATCTTTGCACTGTGCTCTTGTTAATGTTGCTGTTAAATTAAGAGAATTGTGGAGGCGATTTCTATGAGGCAAGTCTAACACAGGTGTACAAATGCAGACGTGGGAGAGCACAAGAAACAGAATGTGCATATCTGTATAAATGTAAATGGTGGGCTTCAGTACTTTGCCAAATGTGATTCTGCATTTAATTTTTTTTGTATAATTTTTCCTGCCTGGACACCATGACCTCTGATTTGACTGAGAGCCGTCTGTGATGGTGGAAAGACAATAACTTAATAACCTTAAGAAATGTGAGCTGGGACTTGGAAAATAGGGTGCACAAAACCCCATAGTTGTTAAAATTTTTGCTTTTGATTTGTTGTTTCGTTAGTTTTTTTTGTTTTGTTTTGTTTTTTTTGAAATTCAATCAATTTCAAAACATTTTTTTTCCTTAAATTTTTATTGAAATGTTATTTTACAGCTGGTCTTTCATACTTCTCGAAACAATTTGCAAACCAAAATGCAATGTATAGTAGATAAGGATTATATTTTAGACTTTCCACACTTCCGACTGTTTGTAAATATGATTACATAAATAAATGAATGAAAGCTACCCACTGTGTGCTGCTCTCTATTCCTATCTGCAGGCATTAGTGGGTTAAGATACTGCAGTGCTAAAAATGTAAAGGCTTTGCAGAATCGCATGCTGCTCTATAAACATTGAAGAAACTCTTAGAAAATCCTTGCATTTCTAAAATATGACTGTAAGAAATGAAAAATTGCACACACGACGTGGGGGGTTTTTTTGTGTCCGATTTTCTAAATTCACATGTAGCCACTTGCCATTTTCTTGCCGGAAACATGAGGTATTTCGACATGCCATCTTTGAAGATGTGCTAATATGGACACATAGCACCTGTAATACATCAAAGATATGTTCAGTGCTTTGCAAAAGCATTAATACCTAGAGAGACACACATGTTGCAACCACAAACTTCAGTGTTCTGGGATTTGTATGCATTTGTACTGAACCCCTCCCCCCATTGCTAGAAGCAGCAAGGTTTCTAGGCAATATCTCTACTTGCTTTACAAAGAGAGTGAAAGTTTGCCCATTCATCTTTGCGAAACTGCTCACCCTCAGTCAGCATGTTGGTAAATAGCAATGTTTAATTCTTAATTGAATTTAGCTCTTGGCTTCTACCGCATGCACAGGCTTTGATCTAAAGTCAACCACTCTGTAATTCCGTCTAATTAGGAACAAGCTTTATTTGCTTCCTAGATTTTTCTGTATGTAATTCTATCCATCAAAAAAACTTCCCCAGAGAATGATGCTACAGCCACCATGGTTTATTATAGACATGGTGTGTTCAAGGTGATGTGGAGGGTTAGTTTCAATTATGGCTTTCTTTTTACAACTTCAATTCAGGGCAATAAACAGTCATTTGTACATCTTCTCCCACCCGTCCCTTAAATTTCTGCAGCTCATCCAGTTACCATGAACATCTTAGAAATAGCAAATCAATATAGATGGACGTTCAAGTCTTGGTAGGTTTGCAATTTTGCCATCCTCTTTCCATTTTTGAACAGCGCTTGCCAAGATGTAAAGTTTTACCTTTTGCATTACATTGTCACTCTGCCATAAACTTCACCTCCTCTCCATCCTGACCTGTCTGCTATGTTCCTTGGTCTTCATCATGCTGTTCGTTCACTAATGTTCACGAACAAACCTCTTGGAAACCAAGCATCATTTACCTTCCACTTTTCGCTACTTTGTGTTGATTTGTCAGACAAAATCCCAGCAAAATTTAGAATCTTTCCCTAGACAAAGAAACCATGACATATCACAAGAGTGATGTATAGAGCTGGATTGAAAGGGAAACTACAGGTAGCGACTGCTTTAGGGAGCAGTAGCATGTAGTGATATTCCTGTGTCTGATAAAACAAAAACCTACAGCCGGGGAAGTTTATGCTTGTTGTAATGTTAAGTTGTGGGAAGATTCAGGTAATTCCACTCATATGAACTGTGTGATTCAGCCAAAATGCTCAGTCATGCTTCGCTTTATCAATGATTCACAGTAAAGCCTTGTTCAACACCTAAAATAATGTTCAATCTTTTTTTTTTATACATTAATGCAGTTTATGAAACCTTACACTTTTTTAAAAATCAGATCGTTACTGGAAATTGAATCGTGATTAGTACCTTGGTGTCTTCAATTCCAAATAATCATCCGCTCTGGTATTATCTTTCTTTTGGCTCATTCAGTGAATTGACTGTCTAAGACCATTATCTCAACATTTTTTAAACAAAGAAACATTGTTTAAATGGCCATATTTAAAAATATCTCTACCTATAATCTAATTTTATTGACATTTCAAGGGACTTGGTTTTAAAGGAATGGCAGATAATCAGATGAACTTTTATTCCTCGGAGTGCTCTGTTCAGAATGCAACACCTGATAAAATCACAATATTTTATGAAAACAATTGTATATAAAACTGAAAAGAAATCGAATTGTGTGGAATCTTTTCACACTATGAATGCATGGATTTTACAATGAGTGTTGCATGCAAGACACTTTTCATTTAAAGCCATTTCTTTTTACCAGACTTTTCTACAGTACTCTTAAATAAATGACAAACTTATAAAATAGGCTGACATGTCTTGACGAAGCACTATCAAAAGCCATAGTTTATTTTAATTTATTTTTAATTCTGGCAAGTATTTTTTCCTGTATTGAAAACAAATTATGTACAACGTCACATAATTACAAGTGGTTGTTTCAAGCTTTTCTCTTTGTAACATTCAAATATTTTTCAGATTCTTCAAAAAGCAACACACAATGTCTTGTGCTGATGACAAAGAAAAAACAAGCAGAGACATTGACACAATTGATGCAGTCGAATTAGCACATATGCAGCACTTTAACCTGGATATGCAACATCCAGGTTAAAATGCTGCAGTCCCAGAAATTCCTCAGGACTGATCCTGTGTAGTTATTTTTTCTACATACTTCACCTATGACTCATTATACACATGGACTGGACATTAAACAAGATCATTTAAATAAAATCCACTACTGCAAACCAAAGAAATGGTAAATATGCCAAAGAGTTTCACACAATGCAGTCTTGTGGTGAGCATGAGTAGCAAACTTGGCCGAACTGCCTCCAGAATTTCTGGAGTCTGGGCGCCCAGAAGAGAGACGTGTGGTTATCATTTTGGTTGTTACATGCTGGTTGGAAGTTTCTGGGTCTTGTTCTTGGCAGGTATCCCCGTCTTCTGAAATTCCAGTTTTTCTTGAATGTACAGTCGCTTGCACTCTTCGAAAAACGCTGGATCCTGGTAGCTGGCAGAGAACAGAAGGTACAGAGTCACAGCTATTGGACAAGTTTGGGAATGATGAGACTGGACAGGGAACAGTGGTCGTATGTAGAAGAAAATCAGAAAGCCTGAATCAGACCTATTGGCGGAGTTTGCGTGCGGTGCTGTGACACCTTGGGGTGCAAGAGCTGAGGGGTGTAGAAAGTTATACAAAATACTCACTGTTGTGTCAGGCATTCCTTCAGCGCTGAGTTTTCTTCTCGACACTTAAACACCATAAAGAAGCCAGACTCTTTGCAGCAGCTGTTGAAGGCTGGATGGAAAGAAAACAGTAAAGCATCAATTCTCAGTTCAGTTCTGATCAATGATCCAGAGGAAACTACTTTGTTATTCAACTAAAGCACCAAAATCAACCAATTGCATACACACTGATGCACTTTTCTTACTTCATTAAAATCAAGCATTTTCCTCATTTGATCCAAAACAACATCTATCAAAGAATCTGTAGCAAAATTTTTCCTCTTTCACATTACACTCCTTGGAACACAAATAAAATAAATTTAAAAAAAAACACAGAATCAACAGCGCAGACTTAAAAAAAAAACTAGTGTATCTTTTAGAAAAATCTATGAATTCATGATGCATTGATTAAAAGGGCCACTTTTTAGAGGTTATATGTGATCTGCAGGATGTACAAGTTAACAACTAAAATGGCTTAAGGTTGTATAGTGATGTAGAACAGAAGTCAATACAATGACTCACAATTACAGATCTTAAAACCTGTAATTGTGAGTCTTTTTAGACAAAATTAAACCACATCCTTAACACCTTCAACAAGACAGGAAACTGTTAATCTGTACTGTGACATGTGCAAGTTAAACTACAAATGATCACAAAAAAAACCCTAAGATTGTTACTGTTAAAATAACAATCTTGAAGCCCTCATGTGAATATGTATGATGGTGGAGAAACACCTTTCTCCACACTTAATTAAATGCGACTCCTACAAAACATGCTATGAGCTAAATTGTGTCGTTGCATCAAAACAGACCGGAAGTAACCTAGGGTTAGGATGTTACACCAGCCAACTCCTCCCCAAAAGTGTTAGAAATAGAAATAAAGATAACTTTTATTGTCATATGCTCAGAAAAACACACGTGGGCAATGAAATTTGTACTCCATAAGCTCCCTTCAATACCACTTTTAGAAAAAAAAGTCACATAAATCAATAATAAATTAAAAAACACATTCGTCACAACCATTAAGAATTCATGAACATCATTTTTACTAGAGCTGCAACTCATATGGGAAAGCTGTCTGCAAGACTGTTTTTATAGGAGTTTTCAACCACTGTTCCAGTAGTGCATTTGTGAGGTGATGCTGAACAAGATGCCCTGGCTCACTGTGTCTATTCTCATTCATTCCTAAAATGTATTTTCAGATTAAGGTTACACCAAACTCACTCATTCAGGTTTTTAGACTTAAATAGGACCGTACAATGTTACCTCCATATCATGGTGATAATATTCTTTGCAGTGAACCAAGGTTTGTCTAGCAACAATATTTAGCACGTTGGTCGCCACGATTTCTATCAGATGCGGGACAGAGAATGTTCATCCTGCAAGCAACTGAATAAAGGATGCCTGAAAAATATCGCGTCCAACCAGTCCTTTGCAAATAGGGGTATTACACATATTAAAACTGTGTTAATTATGATTCAAAATATCGTGCAGCTCTGACCCCCTCCCACCTATAATCAAGCAGCCCTAGATGACACTTTAGATAGTCCTTCAGGGATGTACCACAGCTACTGTCACCCAACTCTCTACACACAGGAGCCGACTAGAAGGTGTGGAAGACCGAGTCTTCACCTTGTTAGCAAGTTCTCTCTGAGAGGTTTAATTGAAAGGGCCGCCCTCACATCTTATCGCTGACATCAGTATGGTTATCACAGACGTTGTTATTAGGATGCAAATGTAAAAACAAACAAAAAAAAAAACAACTGAAAAACCAATTTAGAGAAGCAGAAGAGCGCGACTAATCTAATCAAGATCCAGCGGCGCCTCATCCCTGTCCCATGGTACTGATGGAGACTGCAGAGGGTTGCCTCTCTGACCACACAGCAGCAGCTCTACCATCTGCACAGCTGTGTGGCCAGTTTACTGTCAGAGGAAGCTGATCTGAACAAATGTACTATAGGCAGCTGGGGTTGACATTTGTGTAGACAAAAAGAATACAAGTGCGGCAGTTAGTGTGAAGAGGAATCGAATGGCATTTCTAAACTAAAGAAAATTTTTTTTTTAAATATGCTGCGTGAACTAAGCCTGAAAATACGGTTTAACTTTGATTTGTGTGCATTAATTTAGTAAGGAAGCAAGGTAGAGGATGTGTGATGCTGAGGACTGATTTTTTTTTTCCTCAAAGGCTCTGGGACTTCTGTTAGAGTGCGTGGCATCCTGAGCTATTTGAAAAGCCCCAGGATGATCTGTTTTCAGTTTACTGTCAGAGGGATTCAAAGAGAGCATGATGACCCAGACACTAACAAGATTAGCAACAAATCTTGTTGCTAATCTTGCATCACACATTGTCTAACTTTATTTACTCCCTTACTAAATAAATTAACGCAAGCAAAAGGTGTATATTTTCTAGAAATGCTAGCGTAAAAAATTACAGTCTACCAAATGTTAATTGTAAGTATTTTTCTGAATATTTCGAGATTTCAAGGTTTTCTTCACCTGGACTACCAATATATATAAAGGGTGCTACAAATTTGGGATTTAAAAAAGGAAAGCTGATTATTCTTACCAACTTTTTTCTCAAAGTTTAAGATTTGAGATAAAATATGCAAGCAAGACACATTCAGTTTAGAGAGAACATCATTATTACATTACTGTGTACTTTAGATGCTTTTTGGGATGAAGAGAGAACTGACATGAATCATCAACATCATGTCACGTTGGACTGAGAAGAATCTGTACAGGTCAGTGGGACTCGTCTGAAGTGCAAGCTGCAGAGGCGTACACGCAGAGAAAGATAACACAGGAAAACATACCTGTTCCTTGTGTTTATCACCCTTTTTTTGTATATCTCAAACAGACACATTCAGAGGCTCAGAGAAAACAAGACATAAAAAAGAAAACACACACCCAAAAACAACAGCACGAGAGGACGGGGGATGAAGGTGTGAAAAATGAGTGAGAAGAGAAGCCTGTAACGTAATGGGGGTTTCCACTACACACGCAGCCACTGACTGTCCCATCACCTCCGCCTGTGCATGTGCACGGACTCCCTCTGAGAGCAGCACCACGCCGGCTCATGCAGGCTGTCGTCGAATTTCTGCAAACCACAACAACTAGGCATCAGGCTGATGCGTCGCTGCAGTCAAGAGGGCAACACGAGAGCAAGGCTGCGACCACAGGTTTTTTTTTTTTTTATGCAGATGCAGTTTCAACAGCTGTCGAGTCAACTGGGACGGAGCTGACGGCGACTTGGGATGCAGGTGCAGACAACGCCAGGGAAGAAAGAAAAAAGGGTCAAAAGTTTGACAAAGAGGAAAAAAGACAATATTAAAAAAAGATTAGGGAGGGACAGGAGCTTGCAATTATTTTTTCACGAACAAGGAATTGATTAAGTCAAGCATGCAAAAGGTGGCTTAATCTTGAGATTTAATGTGTTTTGGTGCCAAATGTGTGGATCAACCCCAGACAAAAAAAAAGAACAGAAGGCAATTTGATGACGCTACATGAAGCTGATGAAAGCTGGTGGTGTCATTACTCAAAGTAAAACGAGGCCTGTACCAATGTGGGCTGAAAGGCCATTCAGCAAGAAAGACGTCATTACTTAAAAAAGTAACAGAAAATACTCCAAACTCAACAAAAAGCTGGCAAATTCTAGACACAGGTCATTTGGTCTGATGAAGCTAAAACATTAATTCAAGTGTTTGGCCATAAGTTTGGGCACAAACAGGTCTTCCAATTGGACAATGATGCTAAGAAACAGTTACAACAAAGCCAGTATTTTCTCTTGAAGACATTCAACACATTTCCCTTAACATAAAAAACTATATCTAAGCACATTTGTGCATTTAGTTTAGAGTGTAAAAGAGCACTGAGTGGTCAGTAAAACCAGATATAACCGTGTTTTTACTAATCCCAGCTATAAGTCGATCAGATCTTTCACCAGTTTGCGCAACAATTTCATCCTTTCAAATTTTAAAATTGTCCTTGTCAATAAATCTGTTCCTAAACTTGTACCTACCTTTTGCAAATCAGTTTCTCTTAGTTCTTCTCTCACTGAGAGAAATAATCACGTTAATTTCTAAAATAATGCATTTTAAATATAAGATACTTTTAAGATTTTGTATTACAGCATATTTCCATTAATTGTAGTTCCGAGCTTTCAGTTGAACCATGATCAAACCAAAATAACTAAAGCTAATCACCTATTTAGCTTTTCTGCAGGAAATTCTTAGTCCAAATGTTTTAATGTCACAGTAGGGGATTCTAAAGACAAATTCTCCTACAAATAATGAAAAAGAAAAACACTACACTAAAATCGGCTTAAGGTTTTTGAAACATGATACACAGCCATTTCACTGATTTTGTCGCATCTGGACTAATTTGGCCAATAGCCTTTATTTCAAAATCTAAAGCTCTTGTACATGTCAATTACAAAATAGATGTAAATTATTTACCTACTCATCATTGGTCATCCAGTAAATTGACATACTACATGGTAAAAACTGACCATATACACAGCTAAGCTCACAACTATTTATCCTTATGGAACATGTTTGTATTATTTTCATATTTATTCCAATGGGAATATTAACATTTGGCAGTGGTCCAGTTAGAGATCCAGATTTCATTCCAATAGTGATTTTGTGCTAGAAGCTATAGATTGGGCTGATTGGAAGGTCTTGAAACCTCAATGACCTTGAGGTGACCAATTCATGACCAATTCTTAATTTCCAAAAATCCCAGTGGAGACATGCAAAAAGCTGATCAGTAATTATAAAAAGTTTTCAATTGTCGCTTGAGACCTTTCCATTTATTACTGAGATGGATATAAATCATACCCAACATGTCTTTCTGTGTTAAAAAAAAGGTCAATAATAAAAGAGAATTCACTTACAAAATACAACCTTTTGCAAAACATCTTATGTTTAGGAGGATTTTGGTATTTTTTCAAATCAGAAACAAACATCTTGGATGAAAGAAAGTAAATCTAGACCTAAATCTGCCAGATGTGTGAATATTTTTAGGTCAAACTATACATAGATCAAAGAGCAATGACGGTTCTTAGTTATTTCCTGACTTGTTTTGAAGGTTATAAGAACCATGATCTCCTCCTGGTTTAGAAGTACTCGATGGGATGCATTTTTCAGGTGCAATGAGTACAACTGTGTTTCGGACTGTTTTATGAAAATAACTTTTGGTTTGGTTTTAGCGCATAAAGATGAGTTTTCTCTGTCTGACCTTCAACTCTTTCTACACAGCGCTCCTTGGCTTTCTCCCTCATCATCTTGGGGATCAGGACATCCTTCTCCACGTGCCTTAGAGGGACTTCCTCTGGTGATGCAGTTAAAAACAAACACAAGCACAGAAAGTCACAAAAAAAAGGTGAGCGTTTGTGTGTGTGATTCTGTTCAGTTCATTACAAACAACAGCCCTATTCTCGCTGTAGAAATCGGTGAGGTTCGAGTTAAATTCGAGATAAATCTACTAAAAAAAACGTAAAAGACTATGTAATGTCATGGGCAATAGTACTCCAGGAGTAATCGCTCATCATACCACCCCTGCACACACATTGTTATGCTAATGTACCTGTTGTAGCCACAACTTTTACGTATCGTTTCTTGAAAGGGACACCGGACGTCAGTACTCAACCATAATTACCGAAATGCTACAGAGGCAAGGAACAGAATTAAGGAACGCAAAAGATCACCTGTGTTTGTTGCCTCCATCGTAGCAGAGCTGCTCAAAACATTACAAGACTGCACCAATGTGACCTAGCTCGCGTATGCTTCCGCTGACGTCGATTTGTGGTCTCTGAACTACAAATCCCAGAAACGCCCGGGGGATGTGCCGCTTAACCGAAGGTTCACTGAGAGGAGAGCGCAAAAATTTAATAGATGAATCAATAAATTAATTAACAGATTAATAAATACAGAAATATATGTGTATGCATATATATATATATATACAGTAAATTTATCAGTTGGTAAATTTACTGTCTTTTATTATTTTAGGTAGTTTACTATACTACTAAGACTATAATTTATATATACAAATAAATCTTAAATCATATTTAGAAATTGCGTGAAAAATGTATTTAATCAGGTAGTTAATTTTTTTTTTTATTTCTCTCGGTTCAAACAAGTTAGCTAAGGCTGCTGCAATTAAAATAAATGCAAACATATACAAATAGAATATTTGTATCCCATTTGAAAATATTCTGTTCTGAAAATGTTTTAATTGATTTGTTTATCTACAAACAAATCAATTAAAACAAGTCATTTATTTGATGAGTTTATCTTTTAGCTGTCTTTCACCCCCTAATGCCCACAATATAATGTCCCAAATGAACAATGTAAAATAAGTTCACACTCCTGCACTTTACTTATAGAAAAAGCTAATCTAGCAGATGTTAATTCAACTCTTAAAGATTTTTTTAGCTGTTACTGTAAGCACTCTTAAATTCTCTGTCTTGTGCATTATCATTTCTATGCAGAAAACACTGAACTGTGCCTGTTGTATATAAACCATTATATTCTAATGGATGTGAACATTATCTTAATTCAGTGATTATAGATATGTGATATAGATAACTGGGTTTGGTCGTCTTAGTTCTTTAATCAAGTCTTGGCTGTCTGGGAAGTAAAATACTTACAGGTTGATGTGTGATTCAAACTGAACAAAAATGTTGTTCTGTCTGCTAAACGTTGTACAGTTCACAGTTTCTGAAAAAGGTAAATTCAGCCTAAGAACATATGACCAATTAATCTAACAATGACAGGCTTTAAACTGCATCTGGCAATCCTAAATAACACATGGAAATGTATTATTATCATAGGACATGTTAAGTGATGTCAGATTGAATGCTTTTGTCACCAAACTTGTTCAGCAAGTAGAAGTACCAATCTGCAGCAGTGACAGTACACTTATTTCATGTAATGGGATGTATCTGAGATAAAAAATCAGTAGGGCGCTGCCGAATATGTCTGAAGAATTTTCTAAGCACATTAAAAATTTAAAAGGCAATGTCAGGTAATGATAAATAAAATAAGTGATATTCTGGTCTTTATTTAATATAAAATCATTAATGCAACTAGGGTTCTGTCAAAAGATAACCTATTTGTAAAGCCAATAAGCCTTACAGCATGCAAACAACTAGCACCTGGGGAAAAGTATGCATATTAGTAAAATTGAGAGGAATTGAATTTTGGGTGTATGGTTGTTTGTCATGTCTGTCTCTGTGTTGCCCTGCGACAGACTGGCGACCTGTCCAGGGTGTACCCCGCCTCTCGCCCGGAACGTTAGCTGGAGATAGGCACCAGCACCTCCTGACCCCACTAGGGACAAGGGTGTAAGAAAATAGATGGATGGATGGATGAATTTTGGGTTTTCAAAATCTTCAATTTGAACAAAAAGCACAAACCACTGAACATTTTGCCCTCCCTCTCCTGTCAGTTACACACAAATCCTACACCAGCTGCATGGGCTCTGAAAACCTTCAGACAATTTAACCATTTATTGATAAACATGAGGATCCATATTGTGAAAAAAAAAATCTGAAACCAAAGGTGCACAAAAAATTCTTGTAAACGCAGTAAGTAAGTCACCTTCCACCCACAAGGTGTCGGAGCATGAACCACAGACTGCACAATGATCATGGTAAGCCTGACCACAGTCAGCTGTGTGGCGGACATGCTGTCTGGATCCCATGCAAGAAGGATCCACCTGTTTAACCAAAGAGACAGGTACACAGTTACAGACAAACACACACACCTTGCAAGAAGAAACGGTCTTCACACATTAGTCTTGTAGATTGTAGACAACATTGAGAAACAGGTGTAAACTCTGCATCCAAACCACACACTTACTATGTGCGCCTTGGCAAATCACACTCACCCACACACACACACTAGAACAGACAATGTAGCGAAGCTATTACTCGTCTGCATAAAGTTCTCACGAATTGCTACCATGTAGTGCTGAAACAGCCGTTCTCCTCTGTAGAGAAGGACACTTCTTCTTTCTGCAATTCAAGTGGCAGAAAGGTCAAAAACAACGCTTTCTACAGAGAAAAATCAAAGACAACGAAGAGAAACCACAAGCCATCACCTGTATGCCCTTCACACATTTATGTTTTTCACAGGACACACAAAGACACAGACATATGAGCACCAGTCTCCCCCAATCCAGAAAGCACACTATTCTGCTGACAACAGGCAGCCATCTGCAGGTTTTAATACCAACAGATCTCTCCAAAAAAAATGCAGAACTTGCCAAAATTTCACAACAGGGCCACCAAATGGAGCTCACATGAATGACTGCACAACCACTGAACCAAACATGATTAAAACAATATTCTAGTGCCCACAAAATATTTTATATTAATTAGTTGGGGTTGTTTTTTATCCTGATGAATTGCAAACAAAACAAAAAAATATGCAAGCGTTCTACACACGTCTGGAAATCTCAATGTATCCTGTTGCGAAATTTTAAAAGACAAAAGCTCTACAGCAACCTCTTGTGAAGAGGATGTTTGTTTCAAAGGACCTGCATATGGGCACAGTGTACCGTTTGATCTTGGAACAAGATCTAATGCTTTGACGGTGCAGAGTTTTGTCTCCATGAACCAGCTATTCTTTCCTCCGTTTTTTACTTAAACCACTAAGATAAAAACTTTGAATTAACCATTGGAACTGTGTATTTCCAAGTGTTTTATAAGTTAAGACATCAGTCTAGGTTTGTTTTACCTGCTTGAAATCACAAATGTACAACGCATAGGATTTTGCTGTAAAAGAAGCAAACCTACTGCTTTTCAATCAACAGCTTAAAGCGGATAGAGTGACGAACACTACTTCAGTATACGGAGGTATCAAATCATCTTTGACGCCAGATTACTTAAGATAGCTTTCGATTATTGGCTGCAAGGAAATTAAATGGTGTCACTCCAATAAGTATTACCTACCAACAGGAAGTTGCTCAGAGTTATGTTAGGTTTGATCAAAGTACAATAGTCTATGAAGTTTTGGGGGAAGAAGTTCTGTACAAAATCGCTCAAAGGGAGAACTGACCCAAAGTCCATTCCGATGAACTAACAATCTGGTCACATTTCTCCTTTGTCATAGAAAATATAATTCTTCCATGGGTTGCCTTTAAAATATTGCCATCGCAAGGGCAGTCACTGTGGCATATGTTGGAGATTTTAAGAATATGTAGGTCAAGATAGGAACTAAACACTGACCAAGTCCAGTTGGCTCCACAGTGCAATGAGATCTCTACCCCAGGTAGCATTCTGGCTGAGATGGCGAGGGCACCGACTCCCAACATTGATCCAATACTGCCCCAACAGCAGGTTCCCCTGAACCTGGCAGAAGGAGGTTAGCAAAGTTAAACCCTTTTACTTCATGCCTCACTGCTCTGGGCCAACCACCAGCTCCTCCAACTGTCCACTGATGGCCACAGAGCAAGCTACCAGTCACAGAATGTGAAAAGCCCAACACACAAATATTTTCTAGAAAAATCCAAATTCTGTATGTTATTTATACTTTTTTTTTTTTTTTTTACAGCACAGGACAGTACTGAATAATTACAATTACTCAAAGACATGTGTAGCAAAAGGGAGAAAATGGATTTCTTTTATTAAATAGAGGGGGTTTTTTACAAGCTGTGTGTCCTTCTGGAGTATATTCTGATTTTCTTGGCTGCTTCCTTTCTCCACTCCTGCATCTTCAGAGACTTTGCTCAGCCGGTAGATGGAGTGGGGAGAAGAGATTTTAGTGAGTGTTTAAGGCTGAACCCCAGGGAGCCTCTTCAGGGTCGTTGGAGAACTGATAATCCAAAGGCTCGGGTGAGGGGATTACAAACCCACAAGTAGACCACCGCTGTTGAGTCTTGCTGTGGGTCACCTTCTGCAAGTCACCTCTGTGACATTTGGCTGAGGTGAGCATTTCCAGTTTCAGTAAAAGCATTAAAAGCTGAAGAAGTGACAGATTTTATTGCTTTATAAGGATGGCAAACAAGCACCAGACAGACTTTTGGGGAGTCTTATCCTGTCCAAAAATCCACATGATTTCCTGGATTTTGATTGGTCGGGTCGAAAAAAGAAGCTTGATCAGGGTGGGATTGTCTGTCAAACATGTGGTGCGGAGTTGGCCTAAGACATATGCAAGTTAAGCAGCAGCTTAAGACCCCCATCCATACCACCAGAGGTCCCCAAGAGGGCCAAGCTAGCATTACAAAAATAAATTTGCATATTTAAAATACATTGAATAATACAAACTGAATTTTATTTCACATGGAAAAATTATTTCTTGTTTTTATAGTCGGTACACAAATAGTAGGTTAATCACTTCCTGTTGTTTCCTGTTGCCTCTGTTGGGGAAATAAAAAAATATTAAACATCTTACCTTGTTTACTGTAAATTTAGTGTTTGACAGCTCATGTTACTTTTAGATAGTTAAAATATTATGGCACACTTAAATACGACTATACATTTCAAAATCCCAGTTAAAATCAATAGTCACTGTAACATGATGTATGCTGTTGCAAATGATGCTAATGATAGTACTTATGCTATACATACTAGGACAGTAGCATAGGAATGATATAGCATCTGGTGTTGACACATGGGTGTAGGGAGCCCCAAATGAAACTATGCTTTAGGATCCTAAAAAGACTTTGTCCGGCCCTGATATGTCATGACACCTCCTCTGTTCCTTTTATAAATTATAAGTCTGCAAGGCTAAAGTAAAAAACATTTTAATTGCTGTTCTTATCCATTAGTATCTATTTGTTTTTTAAAGGAAAATTTTAAATGTGTCATCTAAACAAAAACATGAGATCATAAATTAGTCACAAGACTCTTCTTGGCACATTTCTAGCTGTGTTTATTTAGTTTAGCAGCCTGGGCAACTTGCTCTTTCTGTCTTCACCAAGGCCATTCCTCAACAACAACAACAACAACCAGTCTTCATTATCGGTTTATCGTCCAATGCCACTTTCACCTGTTCAGTGACAGAAACAACATTCAACTCATTTATTCTCCTTTTTAAAATACCAGGGGGAAAAAGAGTAATTTATGATCTTCCACTGTCCATATATAAAATTATAGCATTACATGAAAATGGCTCGTGTAGAATTTTTGACTCCCTCTGGCCCTTTTGTTGGCATTACCCAGAATATGTCAGGATGCATTTTTACTCATGCAAGTGAAGGGGTCTGCCACTGTGCCACAATCTGCACCCGCTTCTCAGGCAGGCTAAACCCTTTGACACCACAGTTTTTAATTAAAATTACATTAAGAGTAATCAACCAGAAGAGTTAGGGATGGAGGTCAGAGGCATCAGGGGGAGGAGCAGAAACATAAAGAAAGGTTTAAATAGATGATTGCTGTCAGACCAGAAAAAAAAGACTGACTTGTTTTGAAAAGTTTTCTAATTTTCTTATCTTTTTTTTTTTTGATATATTACATGTTTGTGAACCAATGTGGCATAATAAGAACCATTAAAAGATATTTTCCTGCCTTTTTTTTTTTTCATTTTTTCTTTCTTTTGCTCAGTTGAATAGTAAGTATACTAAATGGATCTGAAAGCTCTGTGTAGATGCATCAG
The DNA here is from genome assembly GCA_903067065.1 of Brachyrhaphis terrabensis. Classification (NCBI taxonomy): domain Eukaryota; kingdom Metazoa; phylum Chordata; class Actinopteri; order Cyprinodontiformes; family Poeciliidae; genus Brachyrhaphis; species Brachyrhaphis terrabensis. Next base: position 80,019 of record CAEGAG010214729.1, read on the forward strand.
GCTTCAGTGCTCTGTAATGGCCATTCAGATAATAGTTTTTTAAAATTAAGTTGCTAAAAGTTTTTTTTTTTTTTTTTTTAAGGAGAGGCTCATCTGGCTTTCTCGCCACATTTGTAAAAGGCAGACCCGATGTTAATATGACTTCCTTTTTTTGCAGAAAAAAGGAAAAGAAAAACTGAAGAGAGGAGGGTACAAAGACCCTATTCGTTCTCACATGAGGGGCTCTCGCCAAGATAATTATAAGCTTTATGAAAGTACACAGCAAAAAGTAGAAGGAACCCGCCAAAAGAATGGACAGACAGGAGTAGAAAATTACTTTTCCCCTCTGCTTTCGCTTCATGCCCCCTTTAACAAGGGACGAGACGGCAGAGGATGGCCTTCTTCAGGAGGCATCCTGTGGCTTTCCTGCGCCGAAGCGATGAAGGGAGAGGGGACGGGCCTTCTTGTGTTTTTTCCACTCATTAAGGCAGAACACCTTTGACCACGGCACAATGACCAAAGTTTCCACTCATTACACGAGGCCATCTCAGTGAAAAGATGAAGAGGAGAGAGATGAAGATGGATAGGAGAAGAAGAGCAAAAAAAATAAATAAAAGAAGAGCGGACCATTTGAATAGGTGTTTGGTATAGAATCCGCTAACGCTAAACAACACCAAAAAGAACATCTTGTCTTTTGATCAAGTTCTTTCCCCATCTCTCCTCCCTTTTTACTGGAATACGATCCTCTCCGGGCTTCTACACCCGTATTTCCTGCGCCGTACCAGAGTCTCTGAATGCAGTTGATTATCTAAAAGGAAAAGTTTGTACCTGTTGAAAAGCTATCCTTGGTTTCTTGGCTTGTTAATGCCAACAAAAAGCAGCCATAGCAGATGGTCAGAGGACACCACATGCTGCGGAGAGCCTTTCAGACATGTCCCTAATAAGAATGCAGCGGTGAGAGCTCCTCTGAATGCATGTAGGGGGAGAGGGAAGGTAGGTAGGACAGAGAGAAGAAAAGAAAAGGGTAAAAAACATCTTTTACCTCTCCATCTATAATTACTCCAAATGAAGAATGGGCTGGGGGGAGGGGGGAGGAATAGCCAGGGAGACTTTCCATTATGACAGAAGAAAAAAAAAAGCCTGTTAAGGAGAGAAGGCAAAGCACAAGATCGATAGTTTTTTTAATGGATGAGAAGAAAGAAGTTTTTGTAATATCTCACAAGTAACAACATATTTCCTCCAGCGTCTGAGTGTGCGTGCTTATCTAAAACCATAGCTGTAGGTCCTAAATGCACAAAAGTACTCCATATATGCATCTGTATAGATTGCTCCATCTGTCCTCCGGTCAGGATGCTTCATTACTCTCCTAATATTTGTTTTCTGCCTCTGCTTCTTCGCTTGTTTTTAAGACACTCTGTTTTGCAGCATTTTTCTCTTCCCATTAACCTGACTGATATAGCTACAAAATGGACGCCTGATATCCCCCATGACTTGGAAGATTAGGGATTGTCTGCTCTGTACAAGAGGCCATGTGTGCCTCGCTGACCTGTGGAGGAGGCATCATCTCGGACTGTAAATGGCTTCTAAATATTTTCACACTCACAGCGGGAGAGTCGCGCGCGCAAAACTGTTGGGTGAGGTCGACTTTGGCCAACGGTGTTCGTCTTGTCATCGGGCTTTTCACACGTTGAAATAATACACGGAATTTACACAGCAGTGACATCAGGGCAGACACAGAGGTTACAGCGGGCTGAAATGTAAACTGCAAAGATGAGGTCACCGGGGTCATCGCCATGTTAAATCTGGTTCCAAATAACATCCAAAATCACTATGAAGTCAGAGGCAGCTCTAGAAGAACAACTTGAAGACAAATTTAAAGCTTTAAAAATCTCAACACTGGTGCATAGTGTCACCTTTCATCAGAAAAGTGACTGTAAGCATTCAGCCAGAGTTGCAGTAGGTTGGTTTAGGACATGTTAGAATGCACCAAGCAAAGCCAAGGCATAAATCCCATTGAGAATCTGTGGCAAGAAATGCTGTCAAAAGCACTTTCCATCCATTGTGACTGAGCTTGAGTAGCATTGCAGAAAAAAAGTTTTTATGTTCAATATATTGGAAAACCAGACAATCTTACTGTTCTGTTAAATGTTTACGTTTTTTCAGTTTTTATGTAATTAAATATTAATGAAAAGCTGTTTCTCTAAAGCATTGACTCTGGGATGCAAAGTACAAATGTGTTGCACTCGTTTTTAGATTTTTATTTATAATAACTTTTGAAAACCACGTATCAGCTATCCATCTTTCTATTTTAATATTATGCCCTTTATTTTGCCAACCTAGAACATCAGTCAGAACAAATATGTTGAAGTTAGTGGTTGTTATGTGGCAAAATGTAAATAAAAAAGAAAGTCTTGATACTTGATGAGAAATAATATTTGTTAAAATATTTCCACAGAAAATGATGGTAATATTAACAAAAAAAGGTTGCATCTTTGTTTTTTGAAAGGTCATAAGAAGTTTCAGTCACTTATATGACAACAAAAATCTAACACTTGTTAAATCTTGTAGGCCAATAGACCTGACATGAAAATCACATAATTACATAAAAACATTCTGCACATTGCTCCTACTTTATTTTTACTAAACTAACAAGAGAGACTTCTGAGCACCAGAAGATGGGAATGTTCAAGAGTCTTTAAGATGGCAGCCTTCTGAAATCCTTCTTTGAAGATTAGTGAACAATTTATAGATTTTAACACATTCGCATGAGAGTCTGTTCAAACCATATTATGGGCTGTTTACTATCTCTGTCTTTCTCACATGCAGCGTGAGTGGTAAAATGTATATTCAAGAAGTGGTGCACAGATGAAACTCAGCATATAGTAATAAGCTGATAGATAGTGAGCCACAGACAATTTCCAGGCAGACCTTCAAGTTCGGTTTCAAGCTTATGTGTATTGCAAACTTAAAATTGACTGTGACCTTGGCCAAAGTGGTGTACACAAAGAATTGACAGCAAAACAGAACAAACAAACAAAAACAAGTCAGTGATATGTGCTCCACATATTATGACTTGCAACTCCAAAGGAAAATCAAAATTATATTTGATATCTATTGGTCCAAGCTCTTATAGGTCACTAAGTTTGACCTCAGTGAGGCACTAAAATACTGGTTGAAAGGAAATGAAAAGGTTGCACTTCAACTGAAGATAGATCACAGAACCCAAACATGAACAAAAAGAAATTGTATACTTTCTGAAAATGAAACCAGCATTTGTCTAGAAAATAAAACTGGCCAGAGAACAAAACCATGAGGAACTACAAAAGTGACGGGGCTGAGAAGAAATGAATTCTTCAAGGCTTACAGAGAAACTCTTGCTAAGCAAACACAAACCTTTGATGCCACAAAGCGCCAGTTGAAGGTTTAGGATGATGAGGTCAGTGTGATATAAAGTTATTACCTTTCAAGCACATTTTAAATTGTATTTAAGAATACTCCACTTGTGTACATAAAATAAATAGACACCATAATACTGAGGTGTTCCAGTAATAAAAAATAAAAAAAAGACTGGTTTCTTCTGGCATGATGTTGTTTATAGGTCAAGCATTTAGCTCATAAGTATAAGACAGAGAAAACAAACTTAAAACTTGCAGCTCACTTAATGAACAAGTGTGCAGAAGGGTAAAAGAAATTACCTTAATGGGTGACAAAGATCTAACTTCCACACATGGTTGGATTGAATTTCAAACTGGCCATGTATTTAAAAATATAAAGCCACTTTAATATGTCTCTATCTGACTTCTGTCATTTCTAACTTACATAACTATTAAATCCGTGTGTAAATGTATTTGCTACTAGTTTGATAGGAACAAACATTCACATTCCCCACTGAATATAGCAGACTAAAAGTGATAGTAAAGTGCTAAGACTGATTTGACTTCAGTCTTAGCAGGCGTACACATTACCATGCATTAAATGCAGCACCTTTTTCTTTGTTTCCTAACTTGCTTAGCTCTCTGTCATCAGTAAAGTATCAATAGACCCTTTTTAAGGGTTTCATTTAGCATATTATCACCTGAGCAGTTACACTTTTGACACCAATTGGCAGCACTTTTGCAGAATACATGTGTATGTAAATCTCTAGCAAATTACTCTAAAATGGGTAACAGCCCCAGCCCTTCAAACAAAAAAAAATAAAAAAATAAACCTTGTAAAACTGGATGCCTGATTATAATCAGTGGCCATAAAAACACAACAAGTTTATTGGGAAAGCCTGTGTGAGTAAACTCTGTGTGTTGAGTGTGTGGGTATAGAGGGAAGTGAGTGGGGGTACGGGGAGAACACGGAGGGTAGGTGCTAAAATATACAGTGAGAAAAACTCAGTGAGGCTGTGAGAGATGAGCAGCAGTGAAGAATAGACTGCGTATGGAGGAGCTGTGTGTTGTATTGTAACCATTAGCTTTATTGGAGCATTAGCAGGTAGGGCTGTAAAGTGTTTCTCCTCCTGATCATTGTTTCAGTTACGAGGGATTTTCTTAATCCGTACCATTTTTTGCACTTTTCTACAACATAATTTGATTGTAAGTGTAAAAAATGTGCAAAATTGTCAAAAATGCCATGTTGAAGTCTGCTATTATTCCTTCTTCAAGATTTTCTCCTTTCTCCTGCGGATTCATTAGGCACCAGGCAGAAAGCTAACTACATACGGACACATACAATCACAGCAGAGGGAGCGATGAAGCAGCCTCTCCGTTATGACCCTCTCCTCGTTGCTACTGACACCTCATGTTTCTTGTGTAATGACTGGATTAACACACTAATTAAGATGCACTTAACCCGCAAACTGAGGAACCCACTCACATTCCATTGATGTGCCATTTAAAGCTAAACCAAAACCAAAACCTCAGCTACTGACTGAGCTCAGTAGCTGTTTTATTATTACAAGGATTAGGTTAAATAAATACATTTACAAATTCAAGTTTTAGTAGTCATTAGCAAAAGAAGTCTTCTCTTTTCGCTTGTTTTTTGTTAAAAATGACAGAATGTAGTTTAGCATATGTTGTTTTAATTATTATCACTGGAATTGCGCGTTAAAATACATTCAGATTACCATATAAATTGATCTTACAAAACTATCTACTTGCAGTTTATTGTAATAGTGATTATCTTGATTTCTATAGTTATGTCTAACTCGTGCTTTTTTTTTGCATTCTGTAATTTTTAGTTTGACACTTCTTGCTGTATCCCTAACACCAAAACACAACAAAGAAAATTAACAGAGTGAGAATTTATCAAAAAATAAATCCAAAAATCACCCGAACATAATTAAGTCTGTGTACCTGATCAGTTTTGATCTTCTGGGAATTTTGAGTCTCAGAGACGGTTGCCTTCTTAGCCACCGCCAATTCAGAGGGGGCATTTTTATTTCAAAGCTCCCAAACAAAGCTGATTAATTAGCTCTCTGGCTTATACCTCTGAACCATAAAGAGCCAGCAAATTACCTTAGGGTGGGGGGGGAAATGATTACAACCATGGAAAACAATAAATCAATCAATGAATCAAATGAAGCTTGCATTCTGTCCCCAGCGTTTCGCTCCTCCATTCAGGCATGCTTGGAATAACAATGTGGAAGAAGGGGATCATAGTTAAAGTGTTAATCAAAAGGTGATGCCGCCGTCAGCAGATTCCCCACATGAGGAACGGATAATCAGGGTCCCGCCGTTCTTCTGCAGGAGAACTAATGCAGAAAATATTCTTTCCACCCCACTGGAGAAAGGAACACAATTCTAGTTGATGTTAGGAGATTCCTTTCTCTTTTTTCTGGTATTATATTTGTAAATGCGCACGATCCGCAGCCCTGAAATACAATGAAAGGGAAAACCAAACTTCTCTGGGCCCATCACAAAATACAAACATGTAATGTGCTGAGAAGACTTTATTTAAAAGAAACAGGTGTACTGTGCCCTAGGCCGCAGGTAAACATATACACCCTGAAGTATTGGCCTGAATTTGATCAGTATCTACATCAAAGATAATTTACATCTCTTTTCTTATTTTTATTTAAATAATATTAGAAAATTTGCATTCATGTAAATGCCTTGAAGAAGACATCCTCTCAGGAGTACCGACTTGCCCCTTTAAAGAGTGTAAATCGATAATCATTACAGCAAAATTTCAACAGCTCACAAACATTGTTCTCACATTGTTGTGAGAAGACAAAGGAATCGAGAAGATGTTGCAGGTTTGACTCAGAGTGCTTTATACATTATTGACAAACAATTAAAATTAAAAGTGCAGCAGCACGTCAGCGTGTGAACCTGTCAGGTGTCAGAAGAATCAATTACTTAGAACCTGTCTAACAACATAAAGCAGGCTAAAACATCTAGCAAACAAAAAAAGAAACACATCATGCATAAATCTCATGATGCTGAGGAAACAATTGTGAACAATGAGATTGACATTTATCTGTGTAGAAAATCTACCATCATTTCTAACACTTTTATATTCCAGTGAACCACAAGGTTTTCTAAAATACTCCAAGAGTATTTCTGGAATGACTCATTCCAGAGGTCATGAAATATACATAAAGTTTTTTTTTTTAAAGTACAGTGATGTCATTGGGAAATCTGTATTACATTGTCATTATAATATTTATTTGGAGGACTTTTTGCCCCTGCAGTATAACCTTTAATTAAGCTCTGCTGCAGACCCGCCATTTGTGCTTATAGGTCAAGTTAACGGTTTAACAGTTCTTTTGCTGGCCAAATGGAAAATACACTGGGAGCCATTTTTGGGAGCGGTGAGTGAGATTCCCTAAAACATTGTTTCTATGTAGACATGTGGCAAAAACATTTAAAAAACTTTCCGATTTTAGAAGCTGTCACAATGCTTTTAAGATGCATCGGCCATCTTGGATTGTGAAAACAGGGTTGATGGAATTTCAACTTCAGAACAGAGCTTTTTTTTTTTTTCCTTTCCTTTTTGGTCAACAAACTGTTTCATTACAGTTTCAAAATGTACATCAGCAGCTATGTTGGTATTTGGAAACCTTATTATTTACCGAAGTGATTCTTCTTATAAAAAGGTTGAGAACCTTTCAGATTATTTGAGTTTTAATTTTACATGATGACATTTTTTTCTTTTTATGTGCTGCACCTGCATATCTGGTCTTGTGTTGAATGGCTCAATATCTCCAAGGATACATGTGTTATTTTTATTAAGTCAGTAGCTCCTTATTGTGACCTGACATCAAACTGTGGCAGATTTTTTTGGGGAGCTATGCTGACACTGGCAGATTGGTGGGCAAATATTCTTAACAGTACAGATTGGGTGATAATAAAGAGGGACCGCTCTGAACAGGCTTCAATTGGCAGTGGCTTCAGAAAGACTTCAAGAAGTTCCCGTCAGATGAGTGATCCAGGGAGTCTTGGGTCTTGGCTGAGTGAGTCTTCTGGGAAGATGAATCTTGTGTGAAGTTGTGATTAGGGTGAAGAACTAAAGACAGACACTTTGCCATTAGTGAAATATTTTCTAGTTTTATATATATTAATAACAGAACCATTACAATTTAATGTGATATTTTTCTCCTGCAATGAAATGCAATACCACAGAGTTCCAGCTTCAGTATTTTATTTTAATTTTTTTTTTTTAATTAAAAACCCACCAGAACACAAATTCTATTTAAAAAAGAAAAAAAAGTCATGCAAACACAATGTGCTTTTTAGTTTGCCTTCACCCTTCAATTACCCTATCTTGGTCAGATAATTTCCTGAAGAGGACTTCCATAATCTTAATGGGACTAACTGAATACTCCAGCTTAACCATCCTGTATTTGGAAAGAGATATTCTGAAAGATAGCCTTTCCAATATAAAGTCATGCAAACAGGATGTCATTAGCGAATGCAAATGAGAAATCACCCAATCTTCACAGAGAGGCAGAAGTGTATCTCCATAGGATAGCTGGAACATGACAGTTCACCAACCGCTCCCACGCTGAGCACCAAATGTGATGGTCCGCTCCTGCTGCTACTCTTAACAGGATCTAGGACAGAACCATAAATGTAAGCAAACAGGGGAGACAAGGACGCGGGTCACTAGGGGCCCTCACCTTCTGCCTTTGGAGGATTGCTATAAATACACTCTGTGCATCGCTTGTGTGCTTAAAGTTAGTTTACACACATTATAATATTATACATATTTGTTTCATTTTTTGATTGCATTTAGATATCACACTGAGAACAATGCTCCTCAATATTGTGCTTAGACAGATTTCCATACACTATATGTTTTCATTAAGCTTGGAATGAGACAAAAACTTTGTGAAGTATTCAAATGTCAGAACACGAAAGTTTACTTTTGGCAAGAAAAACTTTGAACAAATGTTTTATGCAGTGATATCTAATCAGCAAAAGGGTTTAAAAAATGGGTTGTAAAATCTGTAATTGGTGAGATTAAATCTAATTAGGCTCTCATTTAGACCGCTTTTAAACTCCTCAAATGTCAGCTGATTCATGTAAGTGCTTAACTGTACATCCTGAACTGGTAGCTGATTTTCTATAGATGGCAAAAAATCTAATTGGTTATGGAATTTATTTAGTATGTAGGTCTGCTATGGGGGAAAATCTTTATAGGGGTGAAAAAGATAAGTCCTCCTTTGCCAATCATCCCCCCCCCACCACCCCACAACCCAGAAGGCGTGTCTGTCGTGACATCACAAGCTGCGTGGCGGCTCGCTTCCTGGCGGGGCTCCAGACGAGCAAACCTTCTGCTGCCCGCAGGGTGGCAGGGCCTAGAGCAAGGCTGCAATGGCCAGGTCACCAGCTTTTTTCTTCCTGCCTGGCACCGACACTGCAGGGGTAAGGGGATGGCAGGATGTCAGAAACAGCCCTTTAGACGTGCTAAAAAGCAGGCACAGCTAGAGGAAGCTGTTCATTGAGCGTTACAGAGTGACAGGGGAAACCATTCAACAAACTGTCCGTCCAATAAACATAAAACGCCATTAAATGGTCAGACGCGCATACCGAGATGTGAGCAGGAAATGTTTACGTTTGGAGATCTTACAACCACAAACCTCTGTGAATTTCATTGGGTTTCTATGTCACGAAAAACACAGTAGCGAAGAATAGATATAAATAAAAGTCTGAAAAATGAGGCAAGCACTTATGCTCAGCGCTCCTGTCTCTATGCTTTGTTCTGTCACCTTTCACTGCAGATGCAACTACAAGTCTTGTGGGCTATGTTTCAACAAGCTTCACACATTTAGATACTGACACATTTTTTTTTATTTTTTTTTTACCAGCTATCCTCCTTTATAATAACTTAAGTTAAACTGGATGGAGGGTGTTTGTAGACATTGTTCATTTGACTGGAAATTTAAAAAGAGTCAGGTGAACCTCTGTTCCAGTTTCAAGTCTTTTGTAGCTTATTTCCTTGGATTTCTGCTTCTCTGTTTGCTTAAGAAAAGAACCCCCACAACATGATGCTGCTGTCACCATGTTTCACTGTAGTAAAAGTGTGTTCTGGTTGGTGGGCAGTGTTGTCTTCTTCCCCACTTGCTTTTTGTACATTGGCCAAAAAAAAGTTTTCATGTGGAAAATGTTTAAACAGGACCTCTTACACTTTATGTTTTTTTTTAAATCCTTTTGTTCTTGGCACTAAATCTTTACAGATTATCGCACCTGAACCATGACTCTCTGTAGCTCCTCCAGAGTCACCATGGGTTTGTTGGCTGCTTCTCTGCCAGTTCATGTAGTTTGCCCTGTGTGTGTGCACTTGTCCATTTTTGGTTATTAATTGAACAGAGTAGAGTGAACTATTCAAAGTTTGGCATAATGTTTTAGAACCTAACATGTTGCAAACCTTTTCAGAGCTTTATCCCTGACCTGTGTTGTGAGTTTCTTGAGTTTATTGATGACTTTTGTTCTATGATGTTCTCTAGCAAACCTTTGAGGCCTGAGTTTAACAGCTGAGATTAAATTGTGCACATGTGAATTCTGCTGCTTGCACTAGATTTTATCCAAGCGTATCAAACTGAATACAAATGCACTCCACACATTTCAGTTTTATTTACGTTCTGTCATGTAAAATCTTAGTGAAATACATTGACGTTTGTGGGCATAACATGACAAAAACAAACAAAAAAATACTTAAGTGGGATGAATGCAATAATCAAACAGTACTGTGCCTAATTGAACTAGAAAGTATCATGCCTGTTTTTCATCTGTAAACTTTCTTTATAAACAAACCTCTTAAAATATGAATCCTAC
>CAEGAG010214766.1:0-14123 GCA_903067065.1 Brachyrhaphis terrabensis
TCAAGGACCAAAACAAAGGAGAGAGAAAAGGCAGACGAAACAGTTCAGCTCTGTATGCTCATTCACTATCATGTCTATGGGATTCGAAAACTAAACACTCTATCTCTGTGCTGCGAAGGCCACGGGAAAAACAGCAAGTTCCCAGACAAACTGTCTGGGAAAGTTAAGCAGACACCTGTTGTTTAAATAGTTTGCACACCCTCTGCAGCAGACACAGAAAACATCCTGACTGTGATACAATAATGTTACATTTATGTGATACATAAAGGAACACTGTATGATACAAATAAAACATTTTCTCTTTAAAGAAAAATCTACTTCACAGAAGCTTCACAGATTCAAAGTTGTCATTTGACAATTATGATTTGGATTCTCTAACATCCACATGAGCACTGAAATCTTTGTGGGTGAATGAGTTTACAACCAGTGTTCACATTTATATTAGAAAGTACTGCACTATTCCTTCAAACCATCCCTTTCTCCAGCCTGAGCTGTGAAAATAACAGATTAATAAGAAATCATGGCAACCTTCGTCCCATCAACACTCTCCAGTTTCATCTGGGTTTTTCCAATCCATTATGAATATAGTGCCTTGCAAAAGTATTCACAACCTCTTTAGCTTTTTACATTTTTTACATGCTTATTATAATTACAAAGAATTGGCTTTTCTGTGTTACACTAATACAAAGTAAAGAGATTGGTGTCCTTAAAAAGCCTACTTAAAATTGGTGTTTTTTTAGAGGAGTGAATTTTGTTGCTATGATAGCTGTGACATGCAGTCACAGCCATACAATTACCTAAAAAAGATTGCCAATAAGTAAAACATTGTTTTTTAGCATCACTTTTATCAATATCACAATAGTACTACAATACTGTGATAAAATTTTAGATTCATATCACTCACCCCTACCAGTAGCTGTTCTGCCAGTTCCATTTTTGTCCAAGGGAAGATGTTTCTCCATCCAGAGTCCTCCCTGGTCATTTATAGCTCTTGATGTCACTGGTCTTCCACCTTACAAGGGGAAGAAAGTTATTATGACCATCAACCACTTTTCCAAAACTTGCCAACTGGTTGCCCCGATGACATTTGAAAGGAGCTAAAATGTCCTTTCAAATTTTAGATAAGGTCAAATTTTAGATCACAAATGTCAGATCAGTCACAAATTTCAAATTTATTGTATCCACCTTGAAATGGTTTTAGATCATTGGCCCCAGTTTGTTTCTCAAATGTGGAAGGACATTTGCTTCTCCATTGGAGCCAAACTGCAGCTGTCATGAGTTGTGATGTAGGACAACAGGCAGACTCAAAGACACAGAACCTCAAAATAAACGTGAGAAAATGAATCGGGGGAAAGAAAAATTAACTCTGGTGTGTCTGCTTAATCAATCCGATTACCTATAGCTTTCACTTTCACTTTCATGGTTGAAAAATACAAAACTCATCTACTCTGCTACCAGTCACTGCTCTTTCTTTATTCCTTTACTGAAACCGTCCTCCCATCAGTCCACCACCAGTTTAACCATTCCCTCAGGGTCTGAAGTTCTAACAAATATGTACCGCATTTTCCGCACTTTAAGGCGTACCGGATTATAAGGCGCATAGAAATGCCACTGTAGATGCTGTAGTTACGTTATGCATCCATTAGAAGGAGCTGCGCTAAAGGGAATGTCAACAAAATAGTCAGATAGGTCAGTCAAACTTTATTAATAGATTACAAACCAGCGTTCTGACAACTTCGTTCACTCCCAAAATGAATAAACAGCTGTTTTATTTTCCCCGAGGTAAAGTCAGTGACGTGGTATTTTCGTGACACAGTTTATCCCGACACAGCTAGCTCGCATGCTAGCGCTGTTGCCTTCATACCAATAGTGATTGTACTGACACTTCTACTTGCTGCTTTCTGTTCAACAACCCAGTGTTCGAGTTTGTCCTCCAACTGTAGCCATCTCGCTTTGTTCCCTCGGAAACTCTGTTTAGTCTTCCAAAGACTAAACTGATGACCTGCGCCTTTATTCTTCCTCCACTTCCGCACCATTGATTTGTTAATGTTAAATTCTCTTGCTGCTGCTCTATTCTCGTGTTCTACTGCGTAACTGATCGCCTTGAGTTTAAACTCTGCGTCGTAAGCGTGTCTCTTAATAAGAGCCATTTTGGGGACTTTACACAGACACACAAATGGAAATGAAACGGCACGCTTCGCGCAGTCATATATCCCAGCATGCACCGTGCGCTTCTTCTTCTTTAAATTTTAACGGCAGCTTGCATCCATTATTGTTGCACTACTGCCATCTATTGAATCCTAATATATATACTTCAAATCATAGACATAATATAAGGACCTTATAGTATGTCTATGCTTCAAATTCTCATAATGAGCCCAGCATGCACCGCGCGCTTCTTCTTCTACGGGGGAAAATGAAGTCGGCGGCTGCTTACCGTAGTTGTGAGACCTGTTGTGGCTCAATATTGGTCAATATATAAGGCGCACTGGATTATAAGGCGCACTGTCAGCTTTTGAGAAAATTGAAGGCTTTTAGGTGCACCTTATAGTGCGGAAAATACGGTATTACAACTCAAGTAAGTAAGATTCAAGTAAAAGAAAATATTATCTCTTCATAATTTTAATTTTCTTCTTCTTGAAATATAACTTATCTATTCACTTTGCTTTCAGTCCTTTCAAGAACCTGTCCTCCTAAACCTATGAGACAGATCAAAACCTCCATTTACAATAAAAATCTTAAAACTTCTTTGTTTCCATTATTAAATATTGAAGTGTCAACAGTCAAACAAGACACTATTTTTTTAAATGTTTCAAATTATTATGCAATGAAGTTCAATTACAGTAAAATAAAATTTTAATTATGTTGTAAAATCATACATAAATATATTTATAACTTTTTTTATACTACTTTATAAAATAAAATCTTGTTGCTCAGCTGATCTGCTTTGCAGTGACCCATAACCTTTGATAGTTGGACCCACTGAATGATTTTGATTTGTAAGACTAAGAAATAAAAATAAATTCATGATGTGTTACAGAACATGACCATTAAATATAATAATGATGAATTACTCCTAAAAGGCAAGACATGATATTTTCATATTCTAATTTTCCTAATGCAAAAGTTGGTCCTGGATCATATGACATAATGTTTCTCTTTTAAACATGACTGGCTCTCTGTGTGTTTGTTTTTGAGATTTTCTTACCTTATTTAATGCTAGGTCCATTTTAGGATTTATTTTTATGGTCTTCCTAAATGCTGAAAAAAAATTCCTTTTTATGTATATTTAATGGACAACAATGTGTCTGACTTCATATTACCATTATGTATACAAATTGGATTTTTTTTTTTTTTTACTTGCTTGTGGGAAAATTTGTTACATAACACTATAAAAATAGAGTAAATTGAATTAAGTTATTGAACTGCAACTATTTGGACAAAATGTATTGTTCTTATTCTGTTAATATACCTTATATTTGCTTGTCATTTCAAGGTGTTCATGAAGGACGCATGCAAAAACAAATATTATGAAACAATGTTTTCATATGACAGGAAGACCAATATTAGTAGATACTAGATTTTCCACCATTTTCAGTACATATAGCATCCTCGCTTCTGTCAAACTGCCCCAGAGCAGCTGTGGCTACAACCTAGTAACTTACCATCATCAGTGATAAACTATAAGATTACCACATTCCCATCCACAAATGTGTACCACTGACGATGGCAAGTTACTAGACTGTAGCCACAGCTGTCCATCCATGAATATCTATGTGGATAGGAATGTAGGAATGACTAATTTCAATGTAAGGTGTCTCTGAGTGTCCTATTAAAGCTCTATCTAAGTCTGAATTCTATTTTATTGCATAGAATTTCCAACTTGGGTCAGAATTTTCCTAATTCTGTCGGTTCTGCTGCTTCTTACTATTGAAGTGGGCCTTTTGGTTCATTTTCGACAACAGCTTATATCAAGTAAGTCCCTTTTACAATTGTATCAATGCTAATGTCCTGATGTTTTGTGATTAATTTTATTTTTTCCTTTAAAAGACTGTGACCAAAGAATGACCTGACAGGTAAAAGTAAAGAAAACTTCTGATTTGCTATTGTTCAAATTTAATAATTTCTATGGTCATCAGTTGAAAACACACTAACCCCAATATACCATTGTGGGTAAAAGAATAAAATTATGTACGGTATACATTTGTAATGGAAAGTATTGCAGTAATCCATCAAGCAATTTTTTCATCCTTTTTGAGTTGTGATAATAGCAGATTCAAGAGAAACCATAAAATCCATCCTCCCACCATCACTCTTCAGTTCCTGCTTTTGGTTTTTTCAATCCCAAAAGCCAAAAGGGATCAAAAAATGGCACTGGCAGCCCATCATAATTATTTACACAATATGTAAAGGTATATGACTCCACATCGAGACGAGCCAATTGAGGAGGCTTGGGCATCCTGCTAGGATGCCTCCTGGACGCCTCCCTGTTGAGGTGTTCTGGGCACATCCCACCTGGTGGAGGCCCTGGGGAAGATCCAGGACACACTAGAGGGACTTTGTTTCTTGGCTGGCCTGGAAACGCCTTGGGATTCCTCCAAAGGAGCTGGAACAAGTGGCTGGGGAGAGGGAAGTCTGGGCTTCCCTTCTCAACCTGACCGTGGATAAATGGAAGTAGATGATAGATGAATGACTTTTTTTAATAAAGAAGCAAATAAATATAGAAAAACAAACTGACTTTCATCTGACAACAATTCAAAAGTAGAAGTAAAAATTAAATATTCATTTTTTTAGAGAAACATAAACATTAATACAGCTAATTTGGTGTAACGCCACTCTTCCACAGAACAGAACTCATTTAGTTGTCTGGTAGAAATATCAAATCTCCCTTTGTTCTTCATGATTCATTAGAACAGCAGGTATCAATGCTAATATCTCCACTTCTCTGATTCTTAATAGTTTTAAAAAGTAGCTCAAAATGCATTTTTTTTAAAATGGGCCTTTATATACTTTTACATAATTTGTCACTAAGGATTTTTTTTTTTATTTATGGTTACATTCATAGATATGCACAAGTATTGCTACATCTGTTACCTTTTCAATGACTAATTTTATTTTTGCCATTTTATGCACACCTTTGCTTTTTGTGTTTTAAGTTTCTCTATGAACTTTGATTCATAGAAAAACTTTGAGACTTTTTATTTGTGAAATAGGCCATAGAAATGCCAAACAGTGACACATCATCATCAGTAATCCGGCAGCTTTTCAAACAATGAAGAAAACAAATTGATCCATTGATCAATTTGTTCTGCATTTGGTGGCAGCTGGACAGATGAATGTGAGAGGCTGCTGCTGAGCTCCACCTGGAGCTAAATGTTGTAGAGCTCCAGCTAGCAACAGCGCAACGCTACCAGAGATCAGTCACAGTATCTGCAGCCAGATGCTGCTGTCTTTTTATGTTGTCATGTAAACATGCATACATCAGTTGATCTGTTTTGTTTCTCAGTCTACAGGGTAGCGGTGGATTCAGGAGTGGAGTCTGTTCTGCTGCCCTTTAAAACTACAGTCAGTCTGTCTAATAAAGACACAGTAACATGGAGACACAACACTGGCAGGATGGTCTACAAGAATTGTGGGTATTCACACCGCTCTCAAAGGCTTGAAGAACAACACAGGCGGTATAGAGACAGAACAAAGATGGATAAAAAAATTTCATGTGGAGACTTGAGTTTGATCTTGAAGAATCCCACAGACAGAGATACAGGAACCTACAGCTGCACCGTGTACAGAAGGGGGAAAATCCAGACCATGAAACAAGTACTGCTCAATATCAGAGGTTAGTTAACTAGATATAGGCCACATTTGATCCATGCCAATGTCTTTAATGAAACAAGTAGAATTTGTCTGTATTCTGAGGCATTAATATGAAAATTAGAACAAAGGTACATTTTGTACTATTTACTTTTATAAAGAAAGTGATGCAATAAATAATAACACTACTCATTTTAGATATTTTGAAACAAATATATCCATTGGGTGAGACAGACAGAACAGGTCACCAGTCAATCACAGGGCAGGTGGTCCAATATGATCCGTGTAAAACTAATATTAAATTACTAAACGTTAATATTTGTACTTTTCCAGTTGCAAGGGAAAAATTGTGAACTTGAGTATTTGTGGATTCATTTCAATAACTTGTAATAAAACAGTAACTGCTCTTTAATCAGATTCTAACTTTCTCCTCTTCTCCCTCCAGCTGGACCTGACTCTCTCATCATAGCCATAGACTTTGGTTCAGGATTCAGTGGCTACGCCTTCAATGTTAAACCCAGAGAGGAAGGAGGTGAGACCCAGATAAAGAGATGGAGTAATGGACTTGGACTAGACACCCCAAAGACTCCAACCTGCATCCTGTTTGATGAACATGAAGAATTTATTAAGTTTGGTTATGAAGCTAAAATAGCATTTAATAATATGAGAGAAGAAGAATCTGAGAAATATTATTTCTTTGAGAACTTCAACATGGATTTCTGTGACAGAGTAAGTAAATAATCCTCATGTTCTCTATGAGCATAGCTATCTTCTCAATTTGAAACGGTCACTATTTGAATTATCTGATATAGTTTAAACCTGAACTCTGCCCCCTTTCTAGATTTTTACATTCTGACATAAAAATAGGTTTTAACACTGTGGCTCTATACACCAATTGTCACAGTTCCCTTTTGTTTGTGTTTCATCTTCGTTCGTATTTTGATTATTTCCTCATTTTTTTCAGTCCATATCTCCTGTGTCTCCTCCATCCTCTGTAATTAGTTCCAGCGTCTCTGTTACAACCCGTCTAGGGTGCTCAGGTCATAACACGAAAAGGTCCCTCTTCTCCCCATCCCAAACAGCCCGCACACACCAAACTAACTTTTTACAAGCATATTTATTATTAAAAAGATGTTTCTTTGAGTTTAGTTGTAACAAAGTGAAGCATTTAACGTCAGAATGAGCCCTGTGCCAAAACAACAAACAAAAGAAACTACCTGAAAAATAATCAGCTTACCTAACGAAAAAGAAATAAACTAAATGACAAGAACTTACCTACTTAACTAAGAAAAACAGGAAAAAAACTAATAGTAACATAAATGGCAGCTCATTCCTACGGCTTCAACTGAACAGTTTAAACAAACAAGCAGTGCGGCAGCTGAGATGAGGAGAGGAGGGGCTGTCAGGAAGTCCACCTCAGGAGCTTTTATGCACGTCACCTCCGGGAGCCCACCAATCAGAACGTCCTCCGTCGTCTTCAAACCGCCAGTCATAGGCCAGCACCTGCACACTCATTTATACAATTAGGTTTGACGACCCCAGTCTCCTTGTCCCCCTTTTATATTCCTGTTTGTATGTATATTATCATTTGTGTCATCTGTTTTCTCCAGGATTCTTGCTTGATCTTTATTCTGCACTTCCGTGTTTCTTTGAATTTGCTTCAGTGTTTTTGAACTGTCGTTAAAATCCTTCATTATCACTCCATCATGCATCTGCTGTCCTCCTGTTGCAACCTATTGGTCCTTTTTGCAACATCAGCAAATCTTGACAGCAAGCCTAATCAACATGGGCCATAATCTAATGGTTTCTTAATTTGATCCTTTCAAAAAGCTCTTAAAAACATAGAAGACCTTTCTGTTCTTTTGTCTATCAAGAGCTTGAGCCTTCATTGACATATTAGAACATTTCTAATCAACAAACATAGCTTTACCAGCCTATAATTTTTCATTAATTCTTGTTTATTTATAAAACAATTCACTACCAATGTGATCTCATGGGACTTTATAATTGGATCAAATTTATTAACAGTAAAATATATTCTGTTAATTGTAAACTTCAGTAGCCTAGTAGTTCACAGTCAATAGATCTGACAAACTAACCAATGAATTAATACAAACCAACTTACTGAAACTTATTCACAGGACACCAGCAAGCAGACAATTAAAGCAGCAAATGACAAGTCAATGACGACCCTGAAGGTTTTTACAGAAGCTCTGAGATTCCTGAAGGACGATGCTCTGAAAACCATCAAATCTCATCCAGAAGGTGGAAGATTCACAGCATCTGACTTCACCTGGGTGTTGACTGTTCCTACCAGCTTGGATCAATCAGCTAAATGGTTCATAACAGAAGCTGCAACTCAGGTAACATCATGTTTTTAAAGTCAACATCAGCTCTGAAATGTTCAGTAGAATGAGACGTCTGGTTTCTCCTCCAGGCTGGTCTTGTAACAGACGACACTAAAAGCAAACTGATGTTTGTTTTGGAGTCAGAAGCAGCTTTGACCTGGTGTTTGAAGCTTCAATCTGATGGTTTCATCACACAGAACCACAGCAGAGACTCACAGGATCAACCTGCAGGAGCAGCAGAACCTGATACCAGCTGTAACGGTACTGTGTGGATCTATAACATCTGAAATACAAACATTTAACATGTAACAGGTTTTAGTCTGTTTTATAGGACAAGTTCAAAATATCAGTAAACTCATATCAATTTGAGCCTATCTAGATGTTGAGGTCAAGGATTGTGTGTTTGTCTGTAACTATGACATGCTTTCAGGTAAGCCCATGTCTCTCACAGCCAGTTCTCCCAAACAAGTCTGAAAAAGGTGGAAATATCAAAAGCGAGTCCTTTAAAGTTAAGCCATGAGATTCCACGGGTGACTTCAGGAGGGTGAGGAGATAGGAAGGAGTCGTTTGTCTACATAAACTTCAGGAGATTCGAGATCGCTGCCAAGGTCACAGGAATACATCTAATTCTTGTTAAATTGGGCAGACTTAAAATTTCTGTCTGTCCTAGAGTTTTTAACCAGTATATCTCTTATAGTTCATCCCAATCTTCCAAATTAGTGTGGGCAGGGAGGAAGCAGAGGAAAAAAGCGTCCTTCATTGAGAGCAACAGAGAAAAACAAATTGTGAATAGAAATAGTTTTGGTAATTCTAACTAAGCTAAAATTAGGAAGGTTTGGTGTGATATAAATTCAGACAGTGAGGAAAAAATGTGTTTTTGTCTTTTTATTTACTTTAAATACACTGCTCAAACAAGAAATGGAGTACACCTGTCTCAGGTGTAGTCTTAAAATACATCCATAGGTGTTCCTCCAATTAACATAAATGTGTCAGTTAGCCTGTCAGGCATTTGCAGAAGCAATCCCAGAAGATTTGATCAATGATGACCCAGAAGGTTTTTACTGTCTTTATAAATTATATCGTACAAAAGACAGTTATCTCTGATGCTGACCAAATGTATGTAAACTTTTGATATTGAGGAAAGTAAAAAAAAAAAAAAAATGTACTTGGCAAAATTTATGGCATTTCCTAATAGAAATAGTATTCATAATTCTAAGTAAACTAAAACATTAAACGTTTGGTCAGAAATATTTTGGGGTTTTTCAATGTATGTAAATTTTAGTTTTTAGCTGTACATATGGTCTATCTACAGTTTCTTTTTCAGTGTCTTTGGATCTCAAGAGGAACAATCTAGCCAACGTACAGCTTCAGTTATTACAGCTGGAAAATAGCAGTGAGGCTGAAACCTGGGAGTAGTGATGGACTCTGACCTGAACATTTAGAATCATATGAAGACAGTTACAAAATCGGCCTTCTATCATCTGAAGAACATTTCCAAGATTAGAGAACTTATGTCTCAGAGAGGTCTAGAGAAACTCATCCAGGCGTTTATCTTTAGTTGCATTGATTATTGCAACAGCGTCTTCACAGATCTGCCAAAAACAATCAGACAGCTGCAACTGATGCAAAATGTTGAAGGCATTCTGACTAAAACCAGGAAGATTTCTAGCACTACAAATGAGGGATAAAATCTAGAACCGAGCCTTACTGTATCTGCAAAAACATTGAACATTTTTCATAGCAAATCTCAGTGAGATTTCTGTGTCTCTACAGATCCTCCAAGACGTCAGGAAGTCGTAAAGTTTACTAAGGAACCAGAAGAGCGGTATCTTGTTGTCGACTGTGGAGGTAAATGCTAAACACCGTTATTTAAATGTTTAGTTATTTAAATGTTTAGTGAGAGATGAGTTTTAAAACTTTGTGTTCACACACTAAGAGTCCCAATAAACATGCAGCAATGATGTGATCTTTTTGATTAATGTTTGCTGAATTTGAGCTAAAATGTGAAATAAGCTGTATTATGAGATTTATTCTTTAATCAGTTTTATTCCCTTCCTGTTTGTCAAAAGATAAAAATATCAGCTTCACTGTTCATGACGTCCTGCAAGGAGGAGCCATGAAAAAGTTGCATGTCGACTCTAAAATTGATCTGGGAGGACAAACTGTGGAGAGAAACTTCAAACTGTTCCTGAGAGAAATCTTCTGCGATGGAGTCTGGAGTGAATATGAGGAAAACTTCCCCAATCAGGTTCAGAAAATCATGTATGATTTTACTCGTCTCAAACATTTGGATGAAGATGTTCAGATCAGTTGCCCAGATAACCTGAGAAATGATGCTCAGAAACAGAAAGAGATTGAAACGTTCTTTGATTCAGTGGAAGGAGCTTCCTGGGACGATGGATCTATCAGAATCTCCACAGAGAAACTGAAAACATTCTATGATGAGAGTCTGCAGGGAATCACCAAGAAACTCAGAAAAATATTAAAGAAAAATTTCAACATTGGTTATATTGTGTTAGTGGGAGGATTTGCTGAGAGCCAGATTCTCCATCAGCACATCACTGATCAGTTTGGACGTCAGTATAAAGTCCTGTGTCCTCTTAGACCCCAGGAAGTGATCCTGAAAGGAGCCGTAGAGTTGGGGAGAAACCCAAAGTTGGTGGAGTCTCAGAAAAAACTTCCAGCTTGGTTCAATTGTTTGTCATGAGATTTAATTTTCTAAAAACAGACTTTAATAAATGAGGTCTTGCTTTAAAAAACAGGTTTTGCTTTTAAAAAAACAGGCATCTCCTGTTTTCTTAATGTTTTTGAGTTTCCCAGTCAGTCTGCTGTTAGTTTTGTGTCTCATGTCTTTTTCTTATCTTTATCAGTTTCTGCTCTCTGTTTAGTTTCTGTTCTTCCTTTCCTTCTCTTTGATTCTTTCCTCTTTTCTCTGTTTTTCTTTCAGCTGCTTCAACTCTGTTAATTGTTCTCATCTGTTTCTTGCTCTACTGATCAGTTCTCCTCAGTTTATTTTCTACTTTGGTTCTTAAGTCTCTGCTGGTTCATCTGCTCAGTTCTGATCCGTCTGATTCCCTCCGAGGTTCTGATCTCTGTTCATCTTTTGCTTCATGATTGTTTTTTGATTTTCTAAGTTTCTTTTCTAGTTATTAAACATATTTCAGTATGAATCTACCGCTGTCTCCCTTTTGCCTCCATTTCCTCCTGTGTCAGTGGTTAAACTGAACCAGAACTTCTCTGGGCTCCAGAACATTTGGCAATGCTGCATCTGTTTGATTGTTTTTTTTTAACTTTCTTTCTGAATAATTCAGACATTATGTGTAGTTTGTTTCATTTATACAATATGTTTGGGGGAGAAACCCAAAGTTAGTAGAAGAGCTTGGTTAAAAAAATTTTCATGAGATTTATTTATTTTTTTAATAATTCAGACAATTTTTATAGTAGTTTGTTTTTTTGTTGTTGTTGTTTATGTTGTTTTTTTGTGGGGGTTTTTACTAATCAATGTGAATGAAAAACTTTTTCCATGGCCCACTTTTTGCTGTTTTGTGGCAGAAACTAAGACATCACTTCTACAGATTTGAATTTGCAAACTGAATTTAAAATAAATGTTAATTTTGCTTTAACCTTTTTTTTCCTCCCTTCTTTCTTTATTTTTTTATTTTGAGTCATTGGATTTTTGATTGCCAGATGCAGTTTGGACCTGGAAGGTAAGTATCAACAACAGGTGTGAATGTTTTTATACCTGAATCAAATCGTAAAGCTTTATTTTTCTACGATTAATTTTTGTTAAAAAAAAGAACAGTGAAACTTCCAGGGATCAGTGCTGATCCCTGGAAGTTTCACTGTTTTTGTAATTTTATTTATGTGTTTGTTTACACAGTGAGAGCTTTAAGCTTTGTGTTTTTAACTTCAATGGATTAATGAATCATCTGAACCGGCTTCAATAAATGTTTATACAGTTGGACATTTCTTAGAATCTGTATGTTTATATATATATATATATATATAGTTTTATTATGTGTTTTATTATGTGTTTAATGAGTATGGAATCATTATACATTATTTCAGAAATATATAAATACACCTAAACTATATGAACCACACATTAAAACAATATTATATTTTATGTTTAATCTCAATTCCACATATTTCTTACAGGCAGCAGCTGTAGTACTACTTTTAATCTCTAGATGGCGCACTTAAATCAGAAAAGATTTAGATTGTTTTAAGTTGCACCACATTGTCAGAGCCGCTATAAGTTGAGTGAACAGAGACCTTCATCATGGGTCCGACAGCAAAACTGGTCGAGTTTAAAGGATATTTAAATTATTTGGAAAATAAACCAGATATTATTTGTGTTCAAGAAACATGGCTTAAACCAGAGTTAGAATTTGTGATAGCAGGATATGATAGTATTAGAAGAGATAGGGAACAAGAAAGTGGAGGAGGATGTATAATATTTATAAAACAAGGAATACAGTATATATTTTTAGGAAAAGGAGCAACACTGGAATGGTTATCCGTGGAAATTTGGATTAATAAAGAAAGTATTAAAATATAAAATTTTTATAATCCATGTAAAAAACTGTATTTAGATGAAATGGAGGGAATGTTTAAAAATACAGGAAGAAAGTTAATTTGTTGTGGAGATTTTAATGCTTTCAGCACTTTGTGGGGTAATAGGAATGATGCCAATGGAGAAGTGGTGGAAGAAATAATGGAGAGAAAGCAATTGGTTTGCCTTAATAATGGTGAAGGGACAAGGATTAATATAAGAAATGGATATGAATCAGCGATAGATTTAACTTTAGTTTCAGAGAATTTTTCCAGAATTAGTAGTTGGAAAATATTAAGAGAATCAACTATAGGAAGTGATCATTATCCTATACTTATTGAAATTGGTCTAGAAATGGTAAATAGTGATATAAAGGCATAGAAAGATGGATATTTAGAAGTTCTGATTGGGAAAAATATAAAATAATAAGTGATAAAGAAATGCAAAAGGTTAATGTAAATTTGGATGTCAATTATGTAAATTTTTCTATTTGTGAAGCCATTTTAGGTGCTGCAAGTGAAACAATCCAAAGGAAAAGAGGAAAATATAAGAAGAAAATAGTACCATGGTGGACAAAGGAATGTGATGATGCAATTAAATCTTGAAATTAAGCTTTTAAATTGTTAAAGAGAAATCAGAGTTTTCAGAATTTTATTGAATATTAAACGTTACAGGCACTAGTTAAAAAAACTGTGAAAAACGCAAAAAGGGTTTATTGGGGAAACTTTTGTGATTCGGTTGGTAGGGAAACAAAAATTTCAAAAGTTTGGGGAATGATAAAACGAATGAATGGAATTAGAAGGGAATATGGATATCCAGTTCTGAAAGATGAAAATGTTATTGCTGTGACTGAGGAGGAGAAGGCAAACATGTTGGTTAAAACATGTTAAAGTTCATAGTTGTAATAATTTAAGTACAGAAGAAAAACAGAGAAGAGTTTGTACAATTAATGAGGATGTTAATTTATTAGAAGAAAATGTAAGATATAATGACTTATTAAATGGTCCTCTTTTTTTTTGAATTAAACAATGCTCTAAGGAAATAAAAAAATTAATCTCCAGGAAAAGATAATATTTCTTATATTATGGTCAATAAGCTTAGTAATTCATCTAAAGAGGTTTTATTGGAATTCTATAATAAAATATGGGAAGAGGGTTTTTTACCTGTGGCATGGAAAGAAGCAATCATAGTTCCAATCTTAAAGCCAGGTAAAGAGAGGTCAAATCCAACTAGTTATAGATCTATTGCTTTAACTTCACATTACTTTGTTGAAAAGAAGGGATATTTATCAAAATGTCAAAGTGGATTTAGAAAAGGTAGGAGCTCTATGGATCCTATTTTATGTTTAGAACATGAAATCAGAAAAGGGCAAGTTAATAAGGAGAGTGTGGTGGCTGTTTTCTTTGATA
>CAEGAG010214794.1:0-13966 GCA_903067065.1 Brachyrhaphis terrabensis
AGGCTCTGGATAACTTCTGGATGTTTGGGATTCTCAAACAAGGTAAGATCAGTCTCTAAAACGTCCAAAGAGTCAAAGAGAAAAATCCTTCTGACTACTATCAGTTAGCATCTGAACGTTCATGAGAGGGAAATGCTGCTGGGTCACTTTAGGTCATAATCACTTGACAGGGGAGTGTCAGTATCAGCTGGGATACAAAAAGGACATCATTTTCTAATTTGGCTACAAATTGCATCAATCTGTTCAGTTGTTTCCTATTGATTTAGTGCAGAAACAGAAAAAGCTCTCGTTTTGCCCAGCAGGTTGGTGAAATGATGCGGTTCGTCTCTCAGTGATGCCAGCAGGTCGACTTAAGTCCAGCTGTGACTGAAGGATGTTTCGGATACTGTGAGTTAACAATGAATTCAAGATGGAGTCCGTCTGAGCTCCAGAGTTTGTGTGAAAATAAGCTAATTGTTCCCAGATTGCCGGTGGCAGTGATCTCCATTGCAGCCGTTCTCCTCTGCTTCTATCATCACTTGAAGAAGAGAAGAGAACAGCGCAGCGCCACGGTAACGATGCAAGTCCAAGCAATATGCAGACCAGAGGACCAGGAAGTGGACGCAGAGTTCGACCGACGTACTCCACGCTACAGCACCATGGAACACCCGCCTCCGTACTCACTGGTGAGGACGGATAAGTTGCCTCCAATGTCAGCTGTCCAAAATTAACTTTCCTACCAACATACACTTGTGTTTGAGAACAACAACAAAAAAACTAAACAGATGTAAATGTGAATAATGAAATACACAGAAATTGTTTTTGCCAAAAACAATTAGAGTGAAACTAGCCTTAAACCGGAAGGAAGGTTCGGTTTTTACCAATCCTCCAATCACAAATTAACAGCAATAATTCAGTCAGTCATAAGAGAAAAAACGTAGGGTTCAGATTTTCACCACATCATTCATTCACCTATAAATATTGCAATTTCAAACATACTATTTAGCATGGTAACTAAATATATTGGAGCTAAATATTCAGTTTACAAACTAAATATTTACTTAGTAAACTAAACATTTAGCCTCAAAGTAAATATTTAGATTGATAAACAACATGTTTTGGAGCTAAATGTTTACTTTGTAAAATAACTATTTAGCTTCCTATTTCAATATTTTATTTTAAAAATGAATGAATAACATGGTGATAATATGACAGAAAAACAAGCCTCTTTTCTCTTATAATAACTCAGATTATTTCTGTTAGTTTGTGACGGTGTAACTTTAGCCACAGCGCCCCCTAACAGTGAGCGACTGTGGCTCAGTGAAGTTGCAATCTGGAAGTTGCGGCTTTAATTTCAGCTTCTTCTTGTAACACATTGATGTTAGTCTGGGAAAACACACTTAGCCCTCCGTTGTCTAGCAACCTGCGTGGAGAACTTGTGAGTGCAGCTGGATGAATGGTTGATTTAAATAAATCAATACAAAATACTCAAAAGTGACCCTTTACGTTTTTTCTCATGCAGGTTGACCCCAAACTGGCCCCGCCTCCATACCACATGTATCCAATAGTCCCGCCCCTTGCTTCTCATTGGATGACTCCCCTGGAACGGGGACAGCTGACCCCACCTGCCTTACCCTGCAACCAGCACCGCTCACGGAGAGCATCCTTCAGCTGAACAATCAGATTTTATTGGAAATATTAGAAGAAAATGCATTTAACTGGTTTTCAAAATATTCTGCTACTGAAAAAAACCAAAAAAAAACCTGATCCAACTCCCTTTACTCTGATACCCCAAAATAAAACCCACAGGAACAAGTCAAAGTATTGACTTATGGCTCAATACAAAAGCGTGCTACACACTTTTCAGATTTAATTTTATTTTTGTTTTAGTTTAAAAACCATTTCTCATTTTCATTTCACATCATTTCTGCAAATAAACCAAAGTTTTAGATTCAAGTGAGATGAAAAATATATTTAAAAAAAGAAAAAAACATGAACACTTCTGCAAATATGCATATCAAAATTACTTAACAAAAAGAGTGCAACATTTTTTAACCAACTGCATTTTTAATAAACTTTTGATGTGAAGATCAGAATAAAGAGTACTGCACACCAGCCGAATCGTCAGAGCACCAGGTGTTTCTTTGATATTCTATACACTCTTTATTACAATACAGTACTTACAGGCTGAAAGAAAGATTAAATGAACAACAAATAAGCTGACAGAGTTATGTGTTTTGTCCTAAGGAACATGTGCACTGATAGAAATAAAGAGTTCCACGATGAAAAAATAGTTTCCTTGGCTTTTGAACCATATTAAGGCAAAAGTAAACATGAATTTGAAGCCACTGGTAACCGGTTTTACGTAAAAGTAACACACAAAAAAAATCTTCCATCAAGAGTCCAAGAAGTAAACGCTAAGGTTGAATGTTTTCCCTTCGTTAAACAACGCACACAACAGGTCTAGGCTACTGAAGGTGTTACGGTTTGATTGTTACTGGTGCTACGGATTAAACTCAAACATCTGCTGAATCCTCTAACTGTCAGGACGAACGCACAGAAATCAACATTTAAAAAGGAAAGAAGATGAATGAAAAATGTCTCAACATGAACATCCTCCACTGCTTCCGAAAGCAGAAATGTGTGTGTTTCCTTTCCGGTGCTTTCAGTGTATTGCATGTTTATTTCAGTAACTATTGCCATTTTTTTTAGCACATTTCTGAACACGTACAATCATACCGTGTGATCAAATGGCAAAAATATTAAGTTTTCAACACAAATGTGACATTTGGTATCTTTCTTCCATCCTTCCTACAGAATCAATGTAAACATTTACACTACATAAAGTATTTAAGATTTATGAAGGCTAAAACTGTCCCTCAAACTGTTTATCATCCACATTTAAACGATCACACTACAACTCGCCGTCGTCTCTAAAGCCTCCTCAACAAACAACCAGTTTTGATAAATTAATCACAACTTGACATTAGGCTCAACAGAGGAACACTTAGTTTGTACAAAAAAATGCTTCTACGTGAGGCTGGTCGCCTGTGCTGACGTCCGCCGCGCGGCTCCATCGGAGCATCCTCCGACTCTTTGCTGGTGATGCTCAGAACACCCAGCTGACCGGCACCCACTGATGCTCCATGGAGAGCTTCTCCAGCGCCACCCGGAGGCTGCGGAAGGCCGCCTCCAAACCGTCGTTGACTATGCAAAGATCGAAGTAATGTCCGTAGGCCCTCTTTATGCGCTCGCTCTCGTCCACTGTCCTCTTTAGTTCAGAGTCCTGGGACCGGCACATTGGAGAGGACAACGGCGCTTTTAGACTTGTACTAGATTTACATTCACTCAGATTCATCTATCATGTCACTTTGTGAAATACAACTCCAAATCATTTGCCAAAAATTAACGTTTTTGTACTTTTTTCAGAATACGGTGAGCTGAAATGCTACTTGGCTGGCTGTTTCCAAGGCATCCAGTCCAGGAGTGACATTGATTTTCCTTAGCACTCATTGGAGCCACTTTGAGAAACACTGGTCTTACATTGTCAAGTTTGTTCAACTTGACAATTTAATAAACTACATTGGAAGAAATGTATTTAATTACTTGTCACCAATTTCAGTTCTTTCTTAAAGTTGAACCAACTATTCAGTGTTTTTCAGTGCAGTTCAGATTAGATGATAAGTGATGCTCTGAAGGCTCAGGTGAACCCTGATATTTATTTTTTGACATCCTTTAGCTGGCACTTTATAGTTATGACTGATACTATACAGCACAAAAAAATTACTGAAAAAGTATCAAACTGTTTTTTTCTTTTTTTTCATAAAATAAAATTAATGAATTAAATCAAGTAACTATTTTCAGAGGAAAAATAATCATTAAGAATAATGGATCAATAGCGAAATAAGTCTTACGATCCAAACACTCACCGTCATCTGCTTTGTGACGACTCCTGATTCAATGGCTGACCTGTTCATCGCTTTGAGGACTTCAAAGTCCGGGGCTTCAATGAACACAACGTAGGGCAGGAATTCAGACGTCCGCAGAACTTTAAGGGCCTTCAAGGTAAAACAGGTACAGTGAGGATAGATTTAAACCAACAGAGAACAGAAACTCAAAAAGCTCCAAAAGTAGGGGTACATAGATCGATTGACCAGCTGATCGACCTCTAATTGGAGATTTTAGCCACGACACGTTGCAGTGTCAGTAACAAAAAATAAAAAACAATTAGTATTAGATCAGACTTCCTGAAGTTTAGTGATCGGCCTGAAAACTGCAATTGGTGCAGCCCTTGCTCCAAACATCAGACTCTTCCTCTACCATTAATAACATCAGCTGTGTCTTTTTCCACCTGATTGTAATTATTTATTTCAGGTAAATCTTAAAGATGTGTTTGGTTATTGTGTGAGTATTGACAGGTATAAAAACAGGAACAAACTGCACCTGTGGGTTGACGTCCAGGATGCAGATCTTTCCCGTTTCTATCACCTCGTGTATGGAGTTGATCTTCGTGCCGTACAGGTTGCCGTCGTACTCGCCGTGCTCCAGGAAACGGCCGCTTTTGATGTCGCACTCCATCTCGCTCCGCGACATGAAACCGTACATCTGACCGTCTCGCTCATCCACCTTTGGCTTCCTGGAGGTGACTGAGCGATGGAGATGCATTCAAACACAGAGACAGATGTCTGTCAATCAGCTGTCTGAGTTTTTAGGCAATCCTGTGAAGACACTGTTGCAGTGATTGATGCGTCTAAAGATAAATGCATGGATGAGTTTCTCTTGAGGTGATACAAGGCTGACTTTGTAACTGTCTTTATGTGGCCCTGAAGGTTCAGGTCTGAGTTCATCACTACACCCAGATTCCAGACCTGATCTCTACTTTCTAGTTGTAGTAACTGAATCTGTGCGTTGATATTCCTCTTTATGTAGAAAGACAATAACTTCAGTTATGTTTCTGTTCAGTAATGGCACATCCATGTATTCTACTGCTCTCTGTTCAGTAGAACAGAGAGCAATCTTGAGCTATTTTGCACAGAGGAATGTCAACAATCTCCAGAAACTGACAAAATGAGAACATGTGCACAATAAATAAGCTGACAGAGTTATGTGTTTTGTCCTAAGGACAAAACACACAAGGACAAACACACATTGATATGCATATATGCAGAAGTGTTCATGTGACCAAAGACTGCCTGTTCCAGTCACTCACAGGGTATGGTGGTCCCGTTGCGCTGAGGGTCCAACACCAGCAGCTTGTTCTTCAGACTGCGTCGCCCGACTCCCTGCGCTCCAATCAGAACCAGCGTCTTCCTCCTGAAGGGAGGGACTTTGGCAACCTCTTCATAGATCCGCAGTTCATGTCGATCAAATTCTGAAAACAAAAAATACAAACAAATAAGAAACAGAACAAAGAATAAACGATGACAAACTGTAAGTAATCATTTCATACACATCTGAAATAAAATGTTGAGATCCATTTACCTGCATTCTTGGTGGTTAAATACATCATCTTTTTTTTCTTCTTACCGCCCATTCCTGCACACAAGGGACCTGAAACAGAAAGAAAACATAAAATAAATTAAACCCGCAGTCATCTGTAAGCTAAATCCATGGTACTGAGTCATATTCAATAAGTTAGAATAAGCATTCAGATGAGACTTGTTTGTCAGATTAAAAGTACCTTTAAGCAGGTATCAAACATAATTTTCATTAAGCCCACATTTGTGCTTTAAAAAAGGTTTTTTTTTATTGGTCAGATGCCTGGAAACGATCAATATTTTTCCGGTGTTGACTGGGAAAATGTTTAGACATCACCGCCAAAACACCTTGAGTCAGATGTAGCTGTCATGACAAGCCACTAGATGGCGCTGTCATCGAATGAGCGCGCGCCTTTGACCATTAGCTTCCACTTCATTAGCCTCAACCTCAGTAACGTGTTTGAATGTCCACTTCATTTATGTTTCCCATGAATGAAGTGGACATGCATGATATGGAATATATTTATTCCTTATCAGAAATGATGTTAATGTTAACAGGTTAAGCAGCACAACGCTACCCTCCATTATTATTGCTGTTATTTGCTGGTTTGTGGGTACAGCCGTATGTTCTGCGCTTTCACACCTGCGGAGTACGTCACACCTCCATGGGGATGGTTACAGATCAGTTTCAAAAATGCAAAAATGACAATAAAATAATAACAAAAATTAATTTTCTTAAAAGTAAAAATTTATTTACTCTCTTTGTTTCCTTCAGGTTGTACCAGAGATATTTTCTATAAAATATCTAAACAAATATCCATTTGTTTAGTTTTGACTTTGTTTTATTTCCTCTTAAATTATAAATGCTTTTTTTCTTTTAGTAAATCTACTTTGCAAATGTATAATTTACAAAACATAATAATTCACCAAAGCATGAAATTTAATCAATTTTAAGTTAAAGAACAATGGATTTGTTGGATCTCTGTTTTGTTTTCTGCTTATCCTGACATCTCTCTTTTTGCATAATAAAAAGAGAATTTGTTTACAATTAAGCAGACAGCACCACTAGATGGCGCTGTGCACCAGCACCAACCAGACGGTGCGTTTGCTTTGTGCCAGGAAGCACCTGTGACTTGGCAAGCTGTTAACCTTCTGCTCAGTGTAGCAGACTATCTGGTCAAGGAAACACGAGCTCAGTGTTAAATCTGGCTTTAATTCTGCTTTTCAACAGCTGAACCAGCAAATTAATGACCATGCGACGCCACAGGTTCC
Source organism: Brachyrhaphis terrabensis (assembly GCA_903067065.1). Taxonomy (NCBI): domain Eukaryota; kingdom Metazoa; phylum Chordata; class Actinopteri; order Cyprinodontiformes; family Poeciliidae; genus Brachyrhaphis; species Brachyrhaphis terrabensis. Next base: position 6,729 of record CAEGAG010214794.1, read on the forward strand.
CTGCACCAACATTGGAATTCTGACTGTGGTTTCAGAACAACAAGAGGAGAGCGTGTTGGCAGACAGATGTGTCCTCTGGCTCAGAGGACAGTACGTCTAGGTGAAGGATGCAGGGTCTGCTATGACTCAGCGCCTGCTTTGTTCGCCGCTCAAGACCTTTTCTACTGCGGATCTAAGCGCATAAGACAAACTCTCCCCCCACCTGCATGTTTCATGTGTACAGAGATCTGTATTGATCGGTGTTTTGTTTACGGAGCTCATATTGCCTCTCCTGAATCAATGCTCCGTCTTGGTGAGGATGGTTTGTGAATGTCAGACCCTGCTGCGTGAAGTGGCAGAGTCATGTAAAATCAACTTTTTCAAGCTTTACATCATGTTATAATGTTATTCCTTCATCAAAAACAAACCTGGAGTGTTGCCTTGATTCCTTGATGCATGTTTGAGAAATTCTTTAATCTACCGTGGCAACCATTACTGGGACAAAGCTCTAGTTTTCAACCTTCCAACTCACAGAGTAGACCTGCCCCTTCAGACTAGCCAACAGCAATTAGCAAACACCTGGTGGAACTGCCCATCTGCTGAGTTCACTGTAGGAGCTGCTCAGTGTATTGCTGGTAAAACATTGTTAAAGGGTTAATAGAGGAGCCATGTTGTGATGACTTCCTGAAGGCGGATTTCAGAAAGAGCAGGAGTTTTTAAAGAGGCCCACTACATTGATGCATACAGCATTTTTTAACAAGTCAAATTAACACAGCTTCTTGATTCTGCTATGAAACCGCACTATGTGCCTGGATAACACATATTACTGTCCCAGAATGCATCTTGTGCACGTTTTTTGTGGTTGTCGGCGGAGAGTGGGAGAGCGAGTTTAGAAGAAATACGTGTACGACACAGAGAGGAACAGATGTCTGATGGGGAATGTGGGTAAATGTGAGGGACTACCTGTGGTGGCCAGCTCCATGTCCCTCTTCACAAAGGCTTTCCTCTTCTCCTCTAGAAGCTGGCTCGGAATGAGGCCCGCGCTGCCTCCTTCTATGTGGCACGCCTGGGAGGGAAACACAAACAGCTTGAGCTTAACAGGGGAAAAAAGAAAAAAGTGGAGCAAAGATGTGTGTCTGAAAGCTGGACTCACCTGCCACCAGTTCAGGTCTTCCTGGTTAAAGATCTGCAGAATGTCTCCGCTGGTGAAGCTGAGGCCCGCCTCCTTGCAGGGAATCAGGTTGTCGTGAGTGGGATCGTAATCGAAGTGGCACTTCACGAAGGCCTGGAGTGGGACAGGGGAGAATGTCGTTAAAACTAAAGCGGTAGGCTGAGAAATAGATGGGCCGTGCTTGATATTAGAATAAAGCTGAGGAGTATTACAATTATGTAAGCTGTGGGTGTGCATCAGTCAAACAGCCTACTTCCCTTCTCAGGTCGACGAAATAAGACAAAGCCTCTTTTTGATGGAAGGAGACATGCAGAGAATGTTACGATCTCGTCTTTTGTTGCATAGAAAGTACTTCTTCCCCACGTTCAAGTGTTCAGCTGTTTCTTTCTTAAATGAAGTCATTAATAGATCTGTTACAGCCATTAGCTGCCGTCAAGGCAACTGTAGTACACCTGGTTCGTTGTTTGGTTCAAGGTGACAGAAGATACATGTTATTTAACACGAAACATTAAGTTATATATGTGTGGTAGCGTTCAGTGAATTAGTGTTGGTGTTCATTTGTTTGGTAACAGGTGCATTCAAATGTGAGGAGGAACTTATATTTCGTTCCACAAGCCATATTGTTGCCCCGGGGAAACATTAGTTGGCGCACATGGAGCATTCTACCTGAAGAAGCTGGTTGTGAGAGGTTTGTCATCTTTATTCCTCCTGAGTCAATGTGGCTAATGAGATGTTTTATGTTTGTTTTATTTGTATCTTTTATATATGTAAATCCTCTATTTTTTGTGAACTACTTTAGGTTTGTGTTATCTTTTTTTAGTTTTGATGGCATTTTTTGGGGTACTTTATAGAGATTTTAAAGTAAATGGCTATTGAAACCAAGAACTGCATTAAGCCTCAATTAAACTCGAGAGGAGTTGCCTTTCTTTCCTGGATGAGGTCAGTGACAGAGCTACTGATAATAATAACTCTGTTTTCCTTCTTTGATTCTCTTTTAAATAGAAAATCTCACAGTGAGTCAGCTTTAGCTGGAGGCTTAAAGGCAGCGGCTCCTTCTAGCATCTGGAGAATAAAAAACTCATCCACCTTTTTTCTCTTAAACAGGATCAAACTTCTCGTTTTAGAAGTTTTACCGAAACTATTTCTATTTGCTGTCAGAAACAAATTTATTATAGTCTTAAAATCAGAAGTAGACATACAGTCATACAGTCAACAGAACTGGCAGAACTCTGTCAGGTATTTGGGTCGTCTCGTTAGCACACACCTTTTCAGATCTACCCACAACTTCTCTCTAGCATTTATGATGGCCGCAGCAAAACATTGTCTTTGTTGTCCTTAAACCGTTTTGCAACCACTTTGGGTCACTGTCCATTTGGAAGACCAATCTGTGCCAAAGTTTTTACTTCTCACTCTGACAGCCTTATATGACAGTAACTCAATGCCAGACTGCAGGACTTGTAGCTGCAGCATAAAGTCAGGTCAGAAAGGTCCAGCAGACATGTCAGCCCATGAATAAATGGATGGCAAGATTCAGCTGTTAATAATGTGTTTATCATTGGAGTCTGATGGTGAAAAGAGGGAGAGAAGGATGGGTTAAGGAAGAATAACTCATGGTATTGCAAATGAGGAAAGCAAGCCGACATGTTGCAGAAGCTGTCATGATGTACTATTTCCTCAGATTTGTTTTGCAACTACGCTATATTTCTACATCAGTGCTTCAAGCATCTTTCATGCTGACCACCAGATATTTTCTTGCATGAAACATTTTGTCAAAGACGAAGAACAATATGGTTAGGAGGAGGGATTGCTGCAAAGTCATCGGCTTGATGCAATCAGCTGCTCTCTCTTATATATAGATAACTTTTTACTACTTGGGAATAAATGATGAACTAAACTTTTTTTATTTTCCATCTTAAATACGACTCAGTTGTTCTGCATGGAACTGGATTTGAAACTGAAGGCCCTGTTTTGCAGTTTTCTGGAAGTTTGTTCCAGATTTGTGGTGCATAGAAGCTGAATGCTGCTTCTCTGTAAAAATAAACCAAAGTGAAACTGAATTGAAATAAGAAGAAAAAAAACAGGAGAGATGGAGAAATAAAGGGAGAGACAAAATCAGTATCCATGGTAACCATCTCCTCCCTCTGCACTTGACGTCTTTTTTTTTTTTTTTGTCTTTTCACTGAACTGATGCAAGAACATAAAACCCCCAGGAGCTCTCTCACACACACACACACACACACCCACACACGCACACCCCCACACACCCCACGCACACACACACACACACCAGAGACTCCAGGTTCTCTGACTGAAAAACCTACATAAAGGCTCTCAGATCACAACGAGTGAACAGAAGGTTAGCACACTGACTCTGGTTAGCGAAAAGAGAGAACCTGTGGTGGAAATGTGCTGTTGAGCGTCAGAAAGCAGTGAGCGCAGTATTCCAGAGGATCGCTGGATCACTTCCTGCTGACAGGTTTATAGCTTCCTGCCGGGCTGAGTGGTGGCCTCCATTTTTAACAGGTTCTTTAACGGCCTCCCCAGCTCTGGTCCGTTTTGTTTCTATGATCTATGTCGTTCCTACGGGTAGGCACATCCAAGAGCTGCATGACTTCTAGGAACTCTAGCCATAAGGTTGCAGCAGTAAAAAAAAATCGAAGCTGAAATTATCAGAGGCTCTGGTGGGCAGAACACAGTGAATAAGAGTTTAAATGCACCTTAAGTTTAATTTTTGTTTTTGTGAGCCTGTAGAGCTTTCTGAAATGTGATTTCTAATTTCCTACCTGACCATTTTCAAATGTAGAATTTATAGAATTAATATTAATAGCAATGTTGCCCACTGTCAGTGCTATGTTGTTTTATATAACACCCAAGTGTCTTCTACTCTGTGCTTTTCGGTCTTTTGTTGTGTGTGTGTGATTTCTGGAACTTCACCACTCTACTCCTGAGGGTCCTATCTTTGAAGAACCTTCACAAGCTGTTACAGGTATCTGCAGGCAGTTGTGACGTCAGTAAGATGCAGGCTGATTGAAATAAAATTTTTGCCAATTTAACCTTTTCTGAAGATTATGGTAAGTAATTAGAAAACACACTTCACACAACTGTTTTCTTTGTACGATTGCTAAATAAATTATGCTGAGGAATAGTTTATGCAATATCATTTAGAAAGTAATGTTCTTCCATCCACCTACTTTCTATACTTTGATTTCAGGGAACCTGGGCCTGTTGTGTCAACTGTGGACCCCGAACGTGTCGGTAGTTCAACATACAGGCACACACTCACATCCAAGACCAAGTCAGACTATTTATCTAAGTGAAATCAGATTACTCAGTGGAAATCCATGGATTACCTGGAGAACAATCAGATTCTACACAGAAAGGCAGAGATTTGGATTCAAGACCATTTTCCTCTGAAACAACACACTGACAACTGTCCCACTGTGCAGTCAGTCAATTAAAATGACCTCAGTGCTCCTTGTATTGACCTCATCTTTCCATGCTCTTTGTAAAACATCAGCATGTATGATCACTTAGTTCATACGGGGTCACAGTTTGACCAGGGTGAATGTAACAAACTGTTATTTCTAGGTGTTTCTTGAAATTAAAAAAGGAGATTAAAGAAAAAAAATACACAATAAACTAAAGTACATTAACATTTATTGTACATAGAAGGTTTCAGATAGCGCAGCGGGTGCCAAGAAGGGCTGGAAGCGGACGCCGCTTACTGATGGAAATGTCAGCATCCTTTTAAGCAAATGAGAACATTTCTAAACTCTATTAGCCAGAGTGTTCCTCTCTTAAAGGGCCTGACCTGTCTGGGTGTGTGTGGCTCCTGGTAGCTGGGCAGGATCTTCAGCACCACGCTGCCGCTCGCCTCCTTCAGCATCTCCTGGAGCACCTTGGGGTCGTTGCCCACCTCTTTGCCGTTGACCTCCTTGATGATGTCGCCCACGTGCAGCAGGCCTTGCTGGTCGATCATGCCGCCGTGAAGAATCCTGGCAATCACCAGTTCACCGTTCTCCACTCGGAAGGTCACTCCCTGTGAGGGAACAACCACACATCACCCGTGGCAACCTCAAAGATGAACACCTTTGTAATAGCAGTAAAGCTTGAAGAGGCAGTGTTATGTAAAAATTGACTTTTATAGCTTTACATCATGTCATAATGTTATTCCCTCATCAAAAACATAAATGGAGGGTTGCCTTTATTTTTTTATGCATGTTTGAGAAATGTTTTAATCTCCAGCAGCAACCATTCAGTTGTGTAAAACATCTGGTTGGACCTAGTTCCGCCTTCAAGACATAGCTCCTCCTCTGAGCTACAGTTTCTGAGCTTCTGTTTCACAGAGCAGCTTTCCCCATGACTCCAACAATCCTTCAGAATAGCCAGCAGCAATTAGCAAACACCTGGTGGAACTGCACATCAGCTGAGCTCAATATACGAGCTATTCTAAATACTAGACAGGCCTCCTTGTTGTTTTCTTTTAAATCATTTGTTAAAACTTACTTACTTATAATAAGATTTTCAATATCTAAATTTCTATTGTATTTTACATTTATTGCTATGTATTTTAGTTTGATTTGGTTTTAATTAAGTTTTTTAAGTTGTTTGCCAATCAAATATTATTTATTATTATTAGTTCACAATGTAACGCTGGTCAAAACGTTGTTAAAGGGTTAATAGAGGACCCATGTTGTGATGACTTCCTGGAGGCGGAGTTTCAGAAAGAGCAGAAACTTTTTAAAGAGACAAAGGCCCAATTTCAAAGTGCTAAATTAGAAATTTTTTCAAGTTGTATGTATTTAGTATATATCACATTTTTATAACTGAAGGTAGCATAATTATTTTACTGTGCTATAAAACAGAACTATATGCCTGGAAGATACATAATACTGCCCCTTTTAAAAAATTTTTATTTTGAGTTTACTCTGATTATCTTTGTCTGGAAGTAAATGCATTTATGATGCAAAAATGCTGTATCAAAAGACTCCTGAAGGGTTAAACAGTATTTAGGCGACTCAGCTGCTGGCAAAGTTCATGTACTTGTTTTCGTTAAGTCAGCTCCATGCCAGTAAATCCCACCCCTCCCTCCTGTGCTGCCAGTCTCAGTCTGAATTTGTTCTCCTTTTAAGCATCTTATTAGCAGATCTCATTAGACTGAGTGCATGAGCTTCATCAGGATTTTCTGTATATCATCTCACTGCATTTGTGTGTTCCTACCAAGTGTTCTCCAGACACCTTCCTGATGCCCACCATCCGAACTGCATCTGGCGGAACGGGCTGGTTGTTGAGGGCCGCGTCCATGAAGGAGCAGGGGCTGGGCGGGGGGGTCTCATAGCTTTTGGATGCCACAGAATCATGGGTCTCCAGGAGGGACTGCGGATGGAACCATAAACATTCACAACAGACGGTGACATGCTGCTGAGATAAACCTGAGTTGAAGTGTGTTTAGGAAATACTAAAAGCTCAAAGCAAACTTGTCCAGACCTGGAAATGAGGCTCCTTGAGGATGCGGACAAGCTCTTCGGCCGCCTGGCTCCTGTGTGCGAGCGGACCGAGCTCTTTGAGGATGTCCTGGACCAGCTCCACGTTGTTCTCACTCACAGCTTCCAGTTTGGGTTCCTCAAAGCGCTCATGTGCCTTGGTTACAGAAAACACTCATGTTCATCACTCTGCCTCCAATCAAAGCTTCATCTCTCCGTCTAAATGACGTTGTAAGTTTTTCCAACAAGTAGTGCATAATTATGAGGCGGAATGAAAATGATACATGGTCTTCAACAATTTTTACAAATAAAATTAATTATTTTTTTGTCCCCTTTGCTTTGTGTAACCCACCAAGTGCAACTACACTGTGTTCCAAATTATTATGCAAGTGATATTTTCTCAGATTTTCCTAAATGGTCAATGCAAATGATGGTCAGTATAATTTTCAAGTCATGAACTATTACAGTATAAATCTAATTTTACTGAACAAAGCTCCACATGAGAACAGGATTTTTTTCAAAAATAAGAAACTCAAAATGCACTGTTACAAATTATTATGCACAGCAGATTTTCTAAACATTTTATGGATTATAAAGAACTGCAA